>VKOC01015632.1:0-39322 GCA_009364415.1 Spea multiplicata | reverse complement strand
ATATGAAAGCTGGAGACGCCACTGCTTGGGGTGTCTAGTTTTTAAAAATACATGGTTTGATGGGGTAAATTTAATTGGCTGGCTTCAAAGATAGCACATGGGGCAAAATGACCAGCTTTGGGGAAAAAATGGTTTTGATAAAATGGTTTTGCAAAACGATACTGGTACTGCCCCATAATGTGCAGACAAAAGCAAAAATACATAAAAACATTGGGTATTTCTAAACTCTGGACAAATAGTACAATTTGGACAACCAGGACAATTTATTTAGCAAGTTTTTTCACTAGTTTTTTCAGATGAAAATGGTATCTAAAGAAAGCCCTGTTTGTCCTGAAAAAAATATATAATATGTGTCGGAGCACAAAATGAAAAAGAAGAAAATCACAGCTAACCAGCAACACTGAAAAAATGTTAAAATAGCCATTGTCCCATAATGTTCTACAAGTAAGAAAAAGTCTTGTCATTAAGGGGTTAAAGCATGGTGGTGGCTCACGTAAGTGCAGCATGTTATCAGAAAATACTGGCAGACAATTTGCATTCTTCTGCAAAAAAGCTGTGCATGGGATGCTCTGGGACTTGCCAGCACGACAATGACCCTAAGTGCAAGGCCAAGTTGACCCTCCTGTGGTTACAGCAGAAAAAGTTGAAGGTTCTGGAGTGGCCATCACATTATCCTGACCGTAATATCACTGAGCCACTCTGGGGAGATCTCAAGCGTGTGGTTCATGCAAGGCGCTCAACGACTTTGCATGACCTGAAAGCATGACGAATAGACAACTAAACCACCTGAAAGAATGTGGGGCCTCAGCAGCACGTATATAGAGGGCAGGGCTGCACTAGATAACAAAGCCCAGCTGACACAATTAGACTAGAGTAAGATTTCTAATGCCAGGTGGAGTGGCCACTAGAGTGGAAATAGCCACAAAACCCATATAATTAACACAGAAGCCAGGAATGCAGGGGGGAATCTTGACAGTACCCCCACTTAAAGACCAACCCCAGGGTGCAACCAATGCTGCAGTTACTTAAGATGGAAATCATAAAACAGTTGCTAAAAGGACCAAAGAAACAAATACATGCTAGGAATCAGCAGTCTCCTTTAAGCATTTGTATAAATACATGTAGGTCATGTTTTCTATCTATGGTCCCATTAGAAGCAAATATACAATCTTGAGGCCTGCTGTACTAGTGTAGGGCTCAACAGGATAATAATCAGGTAATGCATGGACAGACATGGAACTGAAATTCTTGTATGGTGCTTCAGCAAGACTTTATATCTTTCTAGAGATGTGCCTTTGTTGTGTTTTTCTTCTTTAGCTTTCTCAGAGACCAGGACAGTGCCAAAATCAAGGGGTACAGCAGATGAGTTAAGGATGTTTTAAGAACCAGACAGGCTTATGACTGGGACAGATGTATGGTTCTTAAGTAGCAATATACTCTTCATAGATTTCTGGTCACTCAGATATTCCTCATATTAGGTAAGGCTTTTTCTGGCTTTAAGGCTTTTTCTCCAACACAAACATTCCACTCAGACTTCCTGCCATTGATGCCTTTGAGACCCCTTATGGTGATTGTTTGAAACCGGGGTAAAACTGACTCGTTCTCCTCACCCTGACCAGCTACTGAGTGCTGAGGAGGCAGTGTCTGATGGAGATACCTCTCCAGGTACCAGTGGTACCACCTCCATCACAGGGAATGATCTCCATTTAAGCTAGTGCAAAGCCATACTGATCCATGTGCAGCAGTTTCCCTTAGTGTTGTTCCTGTTTTAATATGTAAAATATACTTAATAGCCACCAGGATTGTTCAAGAAAATAATACTTGTGGATATAGTCGAACAGAACTGCACCAGCTCTACTACACAAAAATGAATGCTGGGGCAGTTGCTCAGCCATGTAAGCTGTCAAAATCATGGAGATCCTAATAGCATATGGGACTTATGTAAACAATGGGAATACGTACAAAAACTTCTTTGGTATGTTTTCTCTAATAAAAATACATAACAACTTTAGTATGAAGACTATAACCCTAAAGAAAAATACAGTTTTATGTTTTAACAAGACATTAAAACAAATACATTTGTAGCCTTACTTTTAGAAGTTCTCTGGGGAAATCCTTTCCTGCATTAAGACCTTCCAGGTTCCCAATAAATTCTGAGCAGGACATCCTTTTGCCAATGTTCTAAAAATAAAGGTATAAAGACTTAGGAGGGGTTACTAATGAGAAATTGCAAGAAATTGCAATAAAGTAGTTCGATTTTTAATAAATAAGAGACGTGCAAATGGGGCAAAAAACATTCGGACACATTTTTCTATTCATTTTTGGCCCATTCGTTTTCGGGCAACAAATTTTGTTTCTTGCCCATTCATTTCAACTGAAAATTCTGGGGCATTTTTAATCCGGGAATGGGCACAGACAACCTCCGCTGCCGGCACTTCTATGGTGGAGCACCGGAAGGTCATGTGATTCCCAGAGGAAGTGTTGGCTGTAGCGGAGGATGTCTGAGCACATCGCACTCAGCTCACCAGCTGCCAGAGAGAAGGTTCCAGGTTCCCTGCAGCGCTGCAGGAATCTGGATATTAGTCTTGAGGTCTGATTATAAGACAACCTCGAATATAAGACAAGGGATATTTTTCAGAGCAAATACGGAATTTGTTTTTCAAGAAGATGAAAATCGCATGCTTCAATTTTATTGTTCCATGTTACAATTTACTTCTTAAGTATGGTTTGGTTCAGTACTCAGACTAAAACTGCTGCAATTCCTAATAGCTACACACTTGCTAGCTAATATATATCAAAAACCTAGAAACAAAGTAAAAAAGATTACATTAGGAAAAATATACAGGTTTGTTACTCTGTACTGAAATAATTTATAATAATCAGTCTATTTGAAATTCATCAAGACAACTTGATTTGCCAGAATATCCCTTTTTCTTAGCTGTAAAAACATACAAGCTGTGTTTCAAGTGTCACCAAATAACAAGCCACTGTAAAATGTGTGCAACAGTTAAGAGTTTAACTACTTGGTTGTTAAGAAGCACAGGTTACATACATTTCTTTCTAGACTTTCTGAGGGGATGAGGCATAAGTTACATATTGGAATATATGTTGTAAAATCTTCTGATATCAGACATAATGGGTCATAAAAGAATAAGATGATGCATTGTGAGATAGTTTAGGGCAAATAGATGGTTTGAGAAAAATAAGCAAATTAGAATTTGCAGAGATAAAAATCAGGATTTTAACTTCCACAGGGCAAGTGGGGTAGCTCTCCAGTGCACAGTAAGGTGAGGGGGTTTTAGCCATCCAGTGCAATGCCTCCTTAAGCTTCCATCTTCTCCAATTCTCAAAGCAAATATGACATGAGAATGGGGCAGGACATAGGACCATGCCCCAGGCAACAAAAGCTGTAGTAAAGGCTCTGGGTGATAGATTAAAAAAGGAGTACGCTAATCCATAAGTAAAGAGTTTGCTAATCCATACAAAAACAGTTCCATTTTGGGATCTCAGGGAGATTGCAATGGATTCTTCAGCATAAGACTATGGGAACTGGTGTTACAAATTTCATGAAATCCTCTTTTAATGCCTTAGGCAGAAATATATGGTATATCAGAAGAAAGAAATAATGGTTTACAAATATAACATTTTAAAAAATAATGCAAGATCTAACTGTTTTTCAGATCTACCCTCATGGTTTTATTTCAGTTGTGACAAACATCCGTAAATTAAACTACTACTTGTCACGTTGCCGGGACCCATTGCCGGCTGGAATATTCTTACGTAAGCGCTGCTGCAGACGTACCTGTGATGCGCCGCTGGAGGCTTGGCCAGCTGGGCGCCAGACTCTGGAACTGCTCAGCACAGATACCCTGCCGTGGTCTTGTTATTTCATTTGCTAAGTAGGAGATCATGTTTGCAGTTATTGACCCTTAGCTTGGCGCTCAATTACCTGCTAGGTGATTCAGGGCTGATGAACTCCTGCAGCGAGTGCCCATTTGGTAACGGCTAACGTGACACTACAGTATATGTATTATGATAATATGCAAAACTTTTATTAATACTCTTTACATGATCATCTTTGAAGATGAACCTTCCATCAAAGTATTTGTAAGGATTAAATAAGGTTAGAGATCTCTGAACAAAAATACTCAGTGAAGCATAAACTGGTTTTGTATTGGATGTAATAGCTATGTATAGAAATTCACCAACTCAAAGTCAGTGATATCAGAAGGATATTTTACTTCAAACATTGCATCTACTAAGTAATTAGTAAAGCACCTCCACACTTAAAAAATAATTTTTGTTTTTTGCTACAAAGTACTTTCTCAGGATGACGGGAGCTGTCATCCAATATCTGACAGTCACTCATTGCTTATGGTAGTATTGTATTTCACTATGGATATAAGGCCTCTGAACCACAGGTCCAATAAAAGCCCCTTTATGATTGCAATACAAAAGATGTCTATAGGTCAAACCTGAAAACAGTATTAACCTAACATGCACAACATAGCATTTCACAACAACGTTTTTAAATTTACAATTGTACATACGTGGCCATGCAGGTCAGTGTTTAAGAGCATCAGTGCACATGTCAGGGTATGAACCCCATCTACAAGTAAAAGAGTAAGAGGTGAGACACAAAGGAAACATCTACATGTCCTATTACAACATGCATTATGTAACATCAACATTACCAAACCAACATTAGATGTTGGCTCTAAAATAACTTATCAAATGATCAGTAAACAGTATATAAAAATGTATATAATACACAGAAATGATACATTTTAGGGTAGCAAAAGAACATTACATTTTTTCCTTTAGTTGTGAGTTCACAAAAACATGAAAGAATGATTTCATACATACATACTCGGATGTGTTTATATCTCAGAGAGAAAGTGCATTCATTAAATGGGTCTATAAGAAGGTAAAGAGATGACTGCTTAAAAAACTGACTCTTCAGAAGTGTTACTGTACATTTAAACATATTTTGTGCATTAACATGAAAAAATATTCAGATTGTTTAGGTAAAGCACTGCTCCTGGCTAAAATAACTTAACTCTGTAAGGGATGCAGTATTAAAAAAGTGTTATTCAAAAACAAAGAGACAATAAATTGAAAATTAATATTTTGCAGGGGTAATACTTTTTAGTTCTTTTACATTCTTGTTTGTGCTCCTTTCTGTAAATAACATTACACCATCATAATCACACAGTGATAACCAGTTACCAATAACAAAAGTAATGACAGAAATAGCAATCACTGATACAATTTCAAGCTATAGATTGCTGATAAGATAATGTTGAGGCACAGTTGGCATCACTACAAAGGCGATATGTTTTCCCTATTATCAGGGTCGGATTAAGAGCATCATGGGCCTGGTGCTGAGGTTTTGGGTGGGCCTTTTTAAGGAAATAGACACCTTGGCATCCATGTTTACTGGATAAAGATGTCATCAGTGCTATGCAGATAATATAGGATGAAATCTTATGTGATGGGGAGTACATCAGTGCACTTTTAAAGTAAAAGTCATCACGGGATGCGTTTTATCTCTGAATAATTAAATTAAAGAATTAAATAGTTCAATTTATTCATACAGTTAGTAAAGTGCCAGGAAACAGATGACCAAATACACACCAGGACAGGCTCTGCCACCCACATCCGGACAGGCTAAGCTACAACAATGAAAAAAAAATATTTTCAACACTGCCAGCACTATGTATATTTATGCACCCCCAGCTTGCCCCTCCATTCAGTATTGATTCACGAGATGGTGCCAGCTGCCTCTATTGTGTATTGATGCCACCAGCCCCTCAGTATATTTATGCCCTCCACCAGCTCCACAATGTGTATTTATACCCCCAGCCACCACCCCCTAGTATTAACTTATGTGATGCCCAAGCCAGCCCCCTCTTGTGTATTGTTGCCCCTACTACCTTGTATACTTATGCCACCCAGCCCCCCTTAGTATCATGTCATTATCAACATAATTTTTTTGGTTACTTTACTTTTTTCCAGACTTTTCTGTCTGCTCTTTGCTCTCCTCCACGGGAACGACTGCCACACGAGGAACTCCGTGTGAGCCCGCCTGAACTCATAGCGTCTACAAGCCAGACGCTTTAACTTTAGGTGGCCGTCGGAGGTGGTCGTGGGGCCGAACTGGCTGCATTGAATCATGCAGCTCTGGCGTTCAACCAGCCCCTGAACCGGCTGGCCCACAGGGAAGTCTCCCAGTTTGCAAGTCCGGCCCTGACTGGGCCTATTTTCGGGAAAGGGCCTGGAGCTGCAGCTCCTACGTTAATCCGACCCTTGTGGTAACTTGTCTTGTCCCCATAAACAAAGGGAATAGGTTAAGGTGGGAGTTCTTAGAATCCTTCCCTCCCACAGTTCACTAAAGGAAGTGATGAAACAGGATGTGACATCAAATGAAGGGTATATAATATAATACCACACATGGACTCCTTCAGTTCTTTCTTCCTTTTCCTCCATGGTGGATGTGGTGAGAGTCAGCTCCCAGCTGTGAGCTATTATCGGATCTGGAGGCTTTACCTTGGGTGAGATCAAATTGTGTTGAAGGGAATTGTTGTCCTGTGGGGTTTGGCTATTTGTGTGTATAAGATAAATGTGTTTGCTGTGTTGTTACCTTATAATAAATACCTTTGAATGTAGACGAACCTTTGTGAGATATATTTTTAGATTTGGTTTAAACACCACATTTGGCGACCACGAATTTTAGACTTCTACAAAGGGTATTTATGAGGAAATAACATATTAATGGACAGTCAGATATAGCTTTTGGGGGTATATATATAATTTTTTTTCATGCTACTTGCCTTTCTTTTTCTCTGGGTTTACAAAATAGAGTTTACATACTAATATTATTGTGGCAAAGTTATTGTTTTGAGGAAGACCAGACCCCACTTTTGTTTTTGAATTATCCTAGTTTGGGAGTAGATTGTACTGACCATCCAGGCCTTGAATTTCTTCTTAAATGTTAGTTTAGGGATTTGGTATACTTGCCTTTCTGGGTCTTACTTGTTCTTTGGGTTTACAAAATAGAGTATTCAGTCTCAGTATTGTATAACCTTATTGTTTTGTACATTACATGTTTTAACTATTTTTAAGTTAAGTAGTAAGTATTTACATATTCATTGTATTGTGACGAGGTGTTTGTGTTGAGTAACAATATAGGTTATTTTCCGTTTCAATGTGTTAGTTCAGACCTGCATTTTTAAACATATCAGCTTATGCCTTTATGCTACTTGCTTTTGTGTTTGAATGTGCCAGTCTAGTCCTCCATTTTGAAAAGACCAGACTCCATTTTTGTTTTTGAATTATCCTAGTTTGGGCCTAGATTTTACCGACCATCCAGGCCTTGAATTTCTTTTTATATGTTAGTTTAGGGATTTGGTATACTTGCCTTTCTGGGTCTTACTTGTTCTTTGGGTTTACAAAATAGAGTATTCAGTCTTAGTATTGTATAACCTTATTGTTTTGTACATTACCTTTTTACATATTTCTAAGTTAAGTAGTAAGTATTTACATATTCATTTTATTGTGAAAAGGTGATTGTTTTGAGTAACAATATAGGTTATTTTGCATTTCAATGTGTTAGTTCAGACCTCCATTTTTTTTTTTTAAACATATCAGCTTAGGCCTTTATGCTACTTGCTTTTGTGTTTGAATGTGCCAGTCTAGGTCTCCATTTTGAAAAGACCAGACTCCATTTTTGTTTTTGAATACTAGTTCGGGCCTAGATTTTACCGACCATCCAGGCCTGTATTTTTCTACTGGCTTTTTAATTGGTCTTTGGTATTTGTAAAGTACATGTTTTAATTACTTTGAAGCTAACTAGCAAGTGTTATATCTTATTCATCTCCAGAGTTTAGCTAGTGAGTTTGTGTACAGTTAGTAGGAATGTCTTTTCCAGGGGCCAAATATTTTTCATCAGAAGTACGTGAGTACTTTAGGAAGTACATTCAGAAACATGATGGTCCATATGAGCTTCCAGAGCCAGCAAACCCAAGCTGTGATAGAGAGGAGAGATTAATGGATATACTAACACAAGTGGTGAGTAACAAAATGTATAGTACAAAGAAAAGGAAATGTTTGGTCGCACAAGCTGTTGTAACCACAATAGGGGGCCTAGCAGATATAGTAATAGAATTACGGCAGCATAGTTTAGAAGCAACAAATAAAATGGAGGAAGCCATGAACAGTAGGGATTGTTTAAAAATAGCAGCTTTGAGAACAACTACAATTGTTACAGAACTAGAAAAGGAATTAAGAGAAATAGAAGAGCAGAGGGATGCCTATGGAATAAAAATAACAGAACTTCAAAACATAATCTTAGATTTCAAAAATAGAACAAAGTTAGAAGGGAGACAGGAAGAAGTCAGGGATAGTCCCAAATTGTATCCAGACCTGAGTTTGTTCATGGCACAAAACAAAGAATCAGTGCACAAAATAAATCAAAGTGGCAAAGAGTTCTTCTGTTCTTCTATTCCACAAATAAACACCATACCACAAGCACCAGTTATTATATCAGAATTATTCAATGCCAGGCAAACACCAACAGGATTTTCTATGCAGACTCGACCCATGACTATGGCAGATAAAGACAATTTTCAGAAATGGTGGGGAAGTATGCCAACTAACAAGTTTAATAATTTTCCACATTGGTTCATGAGGGGAGCAGAAAGAGCAAAAAAGAACTTTTAGAATATGCTATGGGCCCTATGGCTAGTAGACTATTGGAGTTTAATCAAAGTGTGTCTGACCAGGCAGGCAGAATTGCTGCAACAAATTTTTATCTACTCAGTATTGAGAAACTGTAGTTTGGGGTAGCCGTATTAGTCCAGTGTATAAGAATGCAAAAAAACAGAATGTTGCAGAATCTTGTAATACCTTTTTTATTGGACTAACAGTATTTAAAATAATAGACGAGCTTTCGGGAGTCCTCCCTTTATCAAATCAAAAGCATTTCTGACCAAGCAAGTGAAAAACACAGTTTAAAACAGTTTAAAACTGACCAGTACATGTTCTGATGCAGGGTTAAGACAGGGGTTAAAGCAACAAGATAGAGAATTTGCAGACAAAAAACTAAGAGGGTCGTAAATAGTAAATAGTGGCATATACTACACAGATAAGGGTAGGGGGGAGCAGGGGTGAGCATGTAGGAGAGAGGGAGAGAAGAAGAAAAAAAAAAGGCACAGGTTATAGGAAGTTTTGATAGTGTGCTAAGAAGCTCAAATCCACATTAAGTCCTCTGTTTTTACAATCATAAAAATGTATCATTTTGGCTTCAAATGTCTTTTTTTCTTGGGTGTTTTTGAAATGACCTCTCAGTGTTTTGATTTTGAGGTCATGTATGGAGTGGCCGGTTTGGGTAAAGTGGTGCCCAACTGGGGTGCAAAAGTTTTCTTCATCATGATGGTTGATGGAGTATCTGTGTAGATTCATCCTTTTATTAAGTTGCTGGCAGGTTTCACCGATGTAACACCCTATAGTACAGTTGGTGCATTGAATCATGTACACAACATTCTGTGAAGTGCATGAGTATGATCCTTTAATATTGTATGTCTTGTTGTTGTGGGTGGCTGTGTTGCTGGTACAGATGTGTTGGCAGAGTTTGCATCTAGCTTTGTTGCATGGTTTGCTTCCATTATCTGTGTGTGTTGTTTCAGTATGTAGTTTGCTACTCACCAGCTTTTGTTTGAGATTAGCTGGTTGTCTGAAGGCCAAGATGGGGGGTTCAGGGAAAATTTCTTTTAACACCTCATCCTCTGCTAGCATTGGTTGCAGATCCTTGATGATTTTTCGGATTTCTTCTAGGGCAGGATTGTATGTGGCTACCAAAGGTATGCGTGAGGATGTTTGTTTGTCTCTGTATTGCAACAGGTGTTCACGTGGTGTTTGTAGCGCAGAGTTAATTTTCTTATTGATTATCCTGGGTTTGTATCCCTTTTGTTTGAATGTCTCGGACAGTGTTTTAAGATGCATGTCTCTGTCATCAGTGTTGGAGCAGATGCGGTGGTACCTGGTGGCTTGGCTATGGATGATGCCTTGCTTTGTGTGGGATGGATGGAAGCTGGATTTGTGCAGGTAGTTGGATCGGTCTGTGGGTTTTCTGTACAGGGATGTATGTAGTGTGTCCTTGTTTATTGTGACAGTTGTATCCAAGAAGTTTACACTTTCTGTGGAGAAGTCCATTTTGAGTTTTATAGATGGGTGAAATGTATTGAATGCGTTATGGAACTTTCTGAGGTTTTCTTTTCCGTCCGTCCAGACAATGAAAATATCATCAATGTAGCGATAATATTTGTGAGGTTGTGTTTCCAAGAATCGTTGTTCCAGGTCAGCCATGAATAGATTGGCATATTGTGGTGCCATTCTCGTCCCCATGGCAGTGCCCATGGTTTGCAGATATATATTGTTGTTAAAACTGAAGTAGTTGTGTGTGAGGATGAATTCTATGAGTTTGGTAATGGTTTGAGGACTGTATTTCTGGTTATGAGTATGTGTTGAGAGGAACAGAGAGCAGGCTTCAATTCCATCTTCGTGTGGGATGTTGGTATATAGAGATTCCACATCCATGGTTACAAGTATGGAATTGGCAGGTAAGTTTGTAATTTGACTGAGTTTGTTAAGGAAGTCAGTGGTGTCTTGTATGAAGCTATTAGTGTTTTTTAACAAAGGGTTTTAAAATATTTTCCACTAAGCCTGAAATTGGTTCGGTTAGTGTGTCCATACCTGTTATTATAGGTCTGCCTGGGTTCCCTGGTTTGTGGATTTTTGGAAGCATGTAGAAGGTCCCTATGTTGGGATTGGTGGGTATGAACGTTTCTAATCCTTTTTGCTGTTCCTCTGGGACAGATCCGATCAGCTTCCTCAGTTTGGTGGTGTATTCCTTGGTGGGGTCTTTGGTCAGTTTCTTATAGTATGTGCTGTCTGATAGTTGTCTGTTTGCCTCTTCTATGTAGTCTTGGGTGTTCATAATGACGACTGCTCCTCCCTTGTCCGCTGGTTTGATTGTGATGGTTTGATTATTCCTTAGATCCTTGATTGCATCTCTTTCTATTGGTGAGAGATTAGCTCTGATTTTATTATGGTGCTGCTTTGTGACTAAAGATGCAGTTCTTAGCCGGAAACTTTCAATGTAACTGTCCAATTTGCTGTTGCGTCCTGGTGTTGGAGTGAATTGAGAGTTCTTTTTCTTGATATTGTAATCCGGCGTTGTGGTAGTTTTCTCTTTATCATGAAAAAACTCTTTTAATCGTAGTCTCCTAAAAAAAGAAGTATTGAGAAAGAAATAGCTAATATCACCATGAGAGCAACAGACGACCCTAGAGAGGTAGCTCAAAGAATATTTTTCTGGTGGACATTACGTCAACCACAACAACCCCTGGTGTTGGGGTCACCAGAACACATAGCTAAAGTAATGGAAGCCCTTCCCCGGGAGTGTCAAGAATTTGTCAGGCTTTTCGACCCAGAGCCAATAGACTTGGTACTAACTAGAGCAGATAAGTGGTGGATCAAGCATCCTTTCACAGAGCAAGCCTGTACTGTTTCTTCTGTGAAAACATTCAAGGTTGAGTCTGGTAGAGATATAGATGGTAATTGGAGAAACAGGAGGTGGGATGGATCTCAGAACAAGAGGGATAATGAGAATTGGAGAAAAAAACAAGATTTTGATAAAAGATGGGGAGATTCGCAGAGGGACCAGAGGAACAGAGATGGTAGCAAGTGGAGGACTAAACAAGAGGGAGAGAGAAGTGGGAACATAGGATATTGGGAGCTCAGAAGGCAGAAGGATAGGGTAGAAGAAGAAAATGACATACTTAAAAAAAGGGTAGCTGAGTCAGAGAGGAAGTTGAAGGAATGTGATGGCAAGATGCAATATAGTGTAATCAAAAAAGAACAGAATAAGAGTGAGTCACAATGACTAGTTCCAGCCCCTGCACCACAGTATCTCATTCATGCATCTCATTTAACCATGGATGAGGCAGGTCGGCCTACTATTTATACAGTCATTGCAGGAGTAGGAAAAAATATGTTGGTAGATACTGGAGCAGCCGTTACAATGACCAACAGAGTCGTAAATGGGGATTGTTCGGTATGTATTGTGGGAGTCCACAGGAGGTCAGAGCGGGCCCAATTGAGGTGGAAGTTGGGGGGAAAAACATTACAAGTAGAAGCAATAGTGGGTTGGCCAGAAGAAATATTGGGAATCGAAGCTTTAAACAAAGGAAATTTTATTGTAGAGCTTGCCAATTTATGTTTGTGGAAGACAGAAAAAGTGGAAACAGACAGAAGGGGCTGTGTGCCCAATGCCATATATTGTCTCTCCAATAAAAAGTCTGGGGGGAAAACAATTTGAAGCTAGAACAACAACCAGAATGGTTGCAGAAGCTAGTCCAAGACATACCAGTTTGGGCTGCAGATAAATTGTGGAAGGATGAAAGGGATGGTCTTGTTGGAAGGAGATGACCCACAATGGCAAAGGCAATATCCAGTCCCAAGGGAATCAGTGGCACCAATCACTGAGATGATAGAAATGCTGGAAAGACGTGGAATTATTAGGTCTGGAAATGGGTATGCATGCAATTCACCTTGTTGGCCTGTGAGAAAAGCTGTATTAAAAGGGAATGAAGATGGAAAAGCAGCCTCATCATGGAGACTTACCATTGATTACAGGGCTGTGAACAAACTTGCAAAAAAATGGCTCCTGTTGTTTCTGTTTATTGTGAAATGATGTCCAAAATTTCCCCAAAAATGAAAGTGTTTAGTGTAATAGATGTGGCAAATGGATTTTGGTCTATTCCCCTTGTTGAAGAATGCCACTATCGGACTGCATTCACAAGGGAGGGACGCCAGTATGCTTTCACAGTACTACCACAGGGGTACTGTGACTCCCCAGCCATTTTTCACACATACATGAAAAATGCATTGACAACTTTTCCCCGACCGGAACGCATCATCCAATATGTTGATGATGTTCTTTTACAATCTCCAAACATGGAAGAACACAAAGAAGATCTGGCAATATTATTACAATGCATAATGGAAGCTGGACTTAAGCTAAATGGGGCTAAGGCACAATTGGCATGCCAAAGAGTCAATTTCTTAGGAGTCACCATATCAGGAGATAAATGATCAATTGATCATAATAGGGCAAAAGTAATTGCTCAATTACCTTTCCCACAGACCACACAGCACTCCAATCATTGCTTGGAATAATGGGATTTTGTCGTGAATTTACCCCATGATATACACAGCTGGCAAAACCCCTTATGAAATTCTCAGAGCACAGAATTGGGACTGGACAGAGGAACACTCTCTGGCAGTACATGAATTGAAAACTGAACTGGGGAGTGCACCAACTCTGGCATCTCCAGACCATGAAAGGGAATTCCGATTATACCCAATTACAATGTCAGACTCACATGGAGCAGTCATCACTCAGTTGTGGGGACATAAAGAACGTCCAGTCAGCTTTGGATTTCAGGTGTTGTCTGCTGTAGAGCTGAAATTTGGATGGTGTGAGAGATTGATTTTAGCAGCATACTGGGCTATTAGAAGATTCAAATACCTATTTGGCACCCCAAGAATAATTATCTGTACACATCATACACCATTGCAGGTCCTCAGACAAGGCAGTCTGGCAATTAGTCACATCAATAATGCCCATATTCAGAAATGGACTATGGCACTGCTTGCTGATAACATTTCAACACATGCCTTAAGGGAACCCAAAGAATGGGTGGCTGGAATTTTGCATAAAAGGAAAAGCTCATGAATGCCAAATTCATCCTGAACCAACATGCCATGCGGTGTTCAAAGATGCCACTCATCTTGCAATGACCTCAGATCCTGTATGGTATACTGACGGCAGCTGTCATTATGTCAGATGACAGAGAAATTATCTCAAAACTTCAAAAGGATTAACATGATCAAAGTGCGAGCACACAAAAAAAACAGGATCTCATCGAGAGGGAAATTACCTTGCTGACCGGTATGCAAAAGAGGCAGCTGTCCAAGCAGAAGATTGGACATTCACAAAAAACACATTGCAAATAGCTTCCACTACAAGGAGTGAATCTAAAAAGATTCAGATTAGGATGAAGGAACTACAAGGATTACAAAACCATGATGAGGAACTCAAAGAGATTCAGAAGAGATTACAAAAAGGAGAAGAAGTGATACACGGGGATAGAAAAGTGATGGATGTGCAAGGGCTGATATGTGTATCAGAAGCACACCAATTTGGATTGTACCACAACAAGTAAGAAAAGACTTGCTCTGATGGATACATGGGTCACAAGCAGGAGGACACCCAAAGATCAGAGAAGCAAAAGAGAGGATTCAAAAAATGGGATGGTGGATGGTGAAATAAGGATCTTGAAGAGTTTGTGGATAGTTGTATTGTCTGTGCAAGATTTGACCCATCTAACAGGAAAAAAAGAGGAGAATTAATGAGACAGACACATGTGGGCCCATGGGAAAGAATTCAAATTGATTACACTGGGCCATTGCCAACAACCACAAGAGGAAATAAGTACATCTCATTATAGTGGACAGCTTCTCAAGATGGATGATAGCAATCCCAACAAGAAACTGCACAGCATTGACCACGGCCAAGAAACTACTAAACGATGTGCTGACAGTGTGGGGAATTCCGAAAGTCATTGTCGCAATGGAGCTGCATTCATAGGGAATGTAATGAAAGAACTTTGCAAGATGGTGGGTATTTAACTAAAACATCATATCCCATACCATCCTCAGGCAGCAGGTCAAGTTGAAAGGATGAATGGCACAATAAAAAGAGAGTTGAAAAAGTTGGTGGCAGAGCATGGGCAAGCTTGGGACATATATATAAAGCTTGGGACCTTTAGTATGTGCCCGTCTTAGATCAAGACCCTGTAGATCTACAGGATTTGCACCATATGAAATTTTAATGGGCAGACCAATGCCCTCCTGGGAAAACTGGATGACAATACCTCCACCTGTAGAATTACAAACAGCAGCAATCACAGATCAATGGGTCAAGGAGTTAGCTTCACACTTGGAAATTGTTCATAAGTCTGTGGCTCTGGAAGATGAAAACCAATATCAACAGCGAAAGAGATGGACCATACATCGTAGTAGATAAATTGGGAAGTTCTGTATACTTGATCGATCACACAGAAAAAGGAGAAGTCTGGCTGCATGCATCACATCTTAAAAGATTTAGGAAGGACAAAATAGAATTTTAATCTCCCATGCAAGTTGTTCCTGCAGGGCAAAGCTGTATAAGGATGAAGATGTGCTTCAACAGAACATTGTGGTGGATCCTTGTTACAGGATGGATAAACCGTATCACAGTAGGGATGAGTAGACCGGCAATGAGGCCAGAAGATGCTGCAAATAAGGGAGAACGTTTTAAACAATTAGAGTCACAGTATATGCAAGCAGATAGATTTATGTGGCCCAGGGAATTGGAAGTTAAAGAGGGTGGGGAGGTGCAAGTCAACATTATCTTGCCACATAATAAGAGCAGGGGATTAGCTCTTAGAGCGCCTGTAAAAGGAATAGAGGGGCAAACCTGGGATTGGGTTATAAAATATGGACAGACAATAAACACAGGAATATTTAAAGGGAGAACTAAAATAACAACAAAAGAACAAGGCAATTTTACATATACTACAGTAACAGTGAGTAACATAACATTAGAAGAAGAGAGCGTGGCTAGCCGCCGAGGAAAATGGACGCTTGAGTCCTGAGCTCCGTTGACCACCCAGAGTAATTAGCCCTAATCTGCTATAATCTACTGCCATGGTTCGGAACAAACGTCAGTCCTCGACCCGGTCTACTTCTGGGGAGGGTGCTGTGTCTTCCGCGCCGTCTCTGAGGGAGTATTTCCGTACCCCTGCGGCATTACCCTCCCAGGGCCTGGAAGACCACGAGGCGCCCTCGCCTGCGAGTTCCCGCAATTCTGATGGCCGGGAGACGGCGTCTCCATCTGGGGAGCCGCCCGTGCTTACCTGCTCGACGGAGATCCAGCAGCTTTTCTCCTCGGCCCCATGGAGGGCGTACTTTAGCACCCTGCTCTCGGAGCTGAAGCAAACTGTGGCTGAGGCCGTTGCGGGCATCCGTGCTGATCTAGTGCGGGTTGACCGTTGCCTGACTGCTCAGGAAGCGGATGCCGCTCATCAGGCCCAGAGAACCACGGCTGTTGAGAGGATGGACGATCGTGCCTCTTCAATCACCTCCTAGGGCGACCCCCTGAGAACGAGCTTCGCCTGGATAGGGCCCACAGAGCCCTGCGACCTAAAGGTCCCCCGCCGTAGCCTAGGGATGTCGTGTGCTGCATCACTGACTTCCAGGTGAAGGAGCAAATCCTGCGCAAAGCTCGGGAGCTGGGGTCCTGGACCTACAATGACTCTACTATCACTCTCTATCAGGATCTTTCGGATATCACCCTACAGAATACTCCGGCCTCTCACTGCTGAGCTCCAGAGTCGTGGCATGCCATACTTTTGGGGTTACCCCTTTAGCCTCAACGTTCGCTCTGGAGGCTCTACTTACTCGCTCCGTTACCATAGGGAGCTGCCGGTTTTCCTTCGGCATTTGCACCTACCTCCCATCCAGGTCGTCGATTGGAGCTTGCCCGACTTCCCGATGCGCCACGAGGATGAGGGCTTCGGTCCGAGACGTCCAGCCCGTGTGGAGTGTGGGTCGCGCCCGGCCCCGGCGATCCCTGCGACCATGAGTGCTGAGGAGTAATACTCCGTCCGGGTTCTACTGTGACTGTTCGAGTTGGAGCGGTGTGTGGCCGGAGCCGCTAAGTTATTGCCTTGGATTTCTGTTCGCCGCCACCTCTGATGGCTTCCGAACTTGCGTTCTGGCTCCCTGACTGCAAGCTCGGCTCTCGGACCTCCTCTCCCCTGGACTATGTGGTTCCGCTGCACCCTTGTTGTTGCTGTGTTTTTTGGGATTTTGTTTTTTCTTTTATTTTATTTCTCCCTTTTATCATTTCTTTTTTTTTTTCTAACGCCCATATTTACATTTCATTTTATTTTCCATATTCACCTTTCACTGCCTTCTCTCATGTTGTATCCCAGGAAGGCTCAGTGTTGCCGTTTTGTTTTATGATGCCTCTGCTTGTGTTCCGTCACCATCCCATTCACATGCTACTGTCTCCTAATGGGTTAACCTAGGCTATGCATTTTGTGGGCTGCCGACATTGCTTGGCGCCCTTCTAATAATATGCTGTGTGACTCATTTGGGGGTGTCTATGTGTTTATTGTGTGGGATGCTGTTTTTCGTCATTCATGGGGGGGCTCTTACTTTCACTGTGCGGCCCTTATTTATTTATTTATTATTATTTATTTTTATTTCTCCTTTTCTGTTTATTTTCTTTCACGCGTTTCACTGGCGGTTTTGGTCGCTCGCGACTGCCCTTTTGCCGTTGTTTTGTGTGTGGCCTTCGCTGGCTAGTGGTGTCCGCACTGAGGGGTGGGGCTATGTATCTCAATGTTTCATTTGCAAGGTTACGCCGTGTCCTCGCTGTTTTCCTTTGCCGCCTGACTTGACTCTACCCGCGTCGGTATCACTCATGGGTCTGTGGGGAGGGGGTTTTCTGTGTCGATGGGCTTGGATTGCGATTGCTACTGGTACTTGCTCTGGGTGTTTGTCACGAAGTTTCACGTTTTTGTGTTTTTTTTTGTTTTTTTTGGTACATCGTTCCGGATTCCTTTCCGGCTGTTGCTTCACCTCCTACCGTCGGTGTTATAGACACGTTGGTGGGGCGCTGCGGGGCCTATTATTATTGGTCCTGCTGTCCCCCTTTGCCGGCGCACGCCACTGGTGTGTTTTTTTCCTTTCCTGTTGGGGTTTTTTTTTTCTACCCCTTCTCCTCTGTTTGTATTTTGTCTTATTTTCCTGTTTTTGCCCTGCTTCCTTGGTTTTGTCTTTCCCTTCCCCTTCCTTCCTTGGAGACATCTTTCGGTCCCTGAGGATCGCTTGACGTCTAGAGACATTTGTTGATTTTGGAGTTATGGCTTTCCGACCTGCTAAGCTTACTGTCCTGTCGCTCAATGTTAAGGGTCTGAATGTCACGGAGAAACGGTCTGCCCTGGCTAGGGACTTGCGGCACCAACGGATTACTGTAGCGTTTCTACAGGAAACTCATTTTCGGGGCTCATCCCACCCTAGCCTGGGGTCCCGAGACTACCCTGTTGGTTTCTATAGCAACACCTCCCATTCTAAGTCCAAAGGGGTGGCCATCCTGTTCTCCAAGCACTTTCCGCTCACTGAGATAGCCATTTTGATTGACTCTGAGGGTAGGTTCCTGTTTGTAAAGGGGAACTTAGCTGGCGCCGTTTACACATTTGCCAACGTCTACGCCCCCAATATTGGGCAGCATAAGTGGCTTTCTAAGATGTTGACCTCCCTGAGGGGTTTCCAGGAAGGCTTGCTGGTGTTTGGTGGAGACCTTAATATCGCGCTACACCCGTGGATGGATTCTTCCTCGGGCGTGTCCCACATTCCCTCTGGCGTCTTGAGGAAGATTTGTTCCCTGTTGAACGCTGATCGCCTGGTTGATTGTTGGAGGGCCCTTCAGCCTTCTGACAGGGATTTCAGCTTCTACTCTGTTCTGCACAATAACTCTCGTATTGATTACCTGTTTGTCACGCACTATCACCTTCCACTCGTGGAAGATGCAGGGTATGGCTCCATAACATTGTCTGACCATGCTCCTCTGACCTTAGTGCTTAAGTCCCCCCCTGACCCGACCTACTCACAGCTCGTGGCGGTTAAATGATTCTTTATTGTCTGATCCTGAGGCGCTGCAGTCGACTGCGGATACGCTTCGTAATTATTTTCTGGATAATGTGTCTCCTGACCTGCCCTGTCTGGGAGGCTCATAAGTGTGTGATCCGTGGTCGGTTTATTCAACTGGGTGCGGAACGTAAGAAAGCTTATACTCTACGGCTTAGCGCCCTGCAGACGCAGACAGAGGGCCTGGAACGCGTCCATAAAGACACCCTGCAAGACAGTGATTTTGCGCACTTACTTGAGCTCCGTGCGGAGCTAGCCGAGATCCTTAATGGTCAAGCTCAGCGGCACTTTGCTAGACTTAAGGCCCTATACTACGAGCACAGCAATAAACCGGGGAAATATCTGGTTTCTGGACGTCCTTGGTCCGCATTTGATAGAGATGTTCAACTCCCTGTTGCGGGGGCTGTCTTTTCACCTTCATACTTTGGCAGCTACGATCTCGGTGATTCCGAAGGAGGGGAGAGACGCGGACCTTTGTAGTAGCTATAGGCCCATTTCTCTTTTAAATGTTGATCTTAAGTTGTTTTCCAAGATTCTTGCTATGCGTTTGGGACGCTTCCTCCCGGCATTGATCCATCCGGATCAGTCTGGGTTTGTCCCTGGTAGGGATGTAGAGATGGCTCTCTCCGTGCCGTGAACCTCATACATTTCATTCAACGTACGGGCGCGAAGGCGCTCTTGCTCTCGTCTGACGCTGAGAAGGTGTTTGACCGACTTGAGGTATCGTTATCGGAGGTTCAGTGGGAAAAATGTTTCATTTTTTTTTTTTTTTCTTGGTAGAGCTCTTTAATTTCCAATACTGTACTCTCTGAACAAGCTTACAAAATACAAACCTCTTTAGAAAGAAGAAAAAAAGTGCCATCTCTTCCATCTGAAAGCGAGCGCACAGCCAAACATTTACAGGTACACCCGCCAGAGAAAGACGTTCCGGCCCCATCCACTCCTACAACTCTTTATGTAGGGACAGAAGACCACATCATACAAAAATACCCATCCTTCAAGGAGCTGCATCAGTACCAGAGCTGTGGATGGGGAGGGCTGTGTGTGCGCGCACATGCACCTAAATTATATATATATATATATATATATATATAATCAGTCGGTGCATGGGTGGTCTGCATGTACTGACAGAGCCAGTAAGGAGAGTAGGTGAGTTCAGAGTTTCTGCTCCCATTATCAGTTAGACAGAGCTGCGTTCAGGAATACCCCAATTTTAAGTAAGAGCTGATGAAAGTACACCCCTTCTGATCTCTTTACACAACCTCAACATACCATGCGTTTCAATTTTCCCTAGAGTAAAAGAAAAATAATACTAGGATTGTTTACAGATGATATAAAATATATATGTATATATTATATATATATATATATATATATATATATATATATATATATCTGTGTGTATGTATTTCTAAAATGGAGCTTACATGGATTGAACCTTTTGTCTTAAAAAAAAACAAAAATACAAATATACATTATGCAAGCAGAAAAATAAGAACAGCCAAATATATAATACACAAAAGAAAATAAATTGATAAAAATAAGTTTGGCTACTACAAGCAACCGAAGCAACTGAAATACACGGAATGGATAATGTAAATCTAAACTAATATGGATCGATGCGTAGGAGGCTGAATCCAAAAACACGAGCAAAGCGCTCACCGGCCGTTCCGGATGACATGGACGGGCTAATAGAAAGGATAGCATGTCCCCTGCGGCTCCAGACAGCACAGGGTTTCTCAGAAGTGAATACCTGGGAGTATGAAAGCTGCCTGGTGGCGTGACGTCACACCAGTCACTGTGAAACCGTTCCTTTTTCTTCCCCTACACAGCAAAGAAAAGAAATGCCTTTTGCAGTTATGGCAAATGGTTGTGTACATGTCCTGGGGTCCGGCAGCTCAGCTCCCTGCAGGCATCCGATCGTCGCCCTAGTCAAGGGGGATCCTGCAGGGGAACCGCTTTCCTTTTTAATCTGGGGGCAAGCAGTCATGCAAGCGGAATCTGTCTCTGATGTGAGGTCGGACATCTTCATTCAGTTCTACGAGCTTTTCCAGGAAAGGGACAAGCTTTAGTAGCTCCTGGTCATTCTTATCCATGAACCAGCTATCAATGGGTTTGGAAGCTGGTATGCAAAGGCTTGTGGTGAGTTATCAATGATGATTGTTTTAGAGAGATCCCTTCCGAGGATGTTAAGGTCCTTAATATAGTTCCCTTGGACACATACACAGTGCTCACGGAAGAGCCAGTGTCTGACTAGTCGCTTCTTGGGATCCAATATATTCAATAATTTGTCTGCATAGACTTTCTTTGATGCAGTAAACAGGATTATCTCATAAATCTGAGACATAAGCTCCAAGAACTCACGGAAAAAAGGTCTTAACCGCACATAGACCTGGTAAATGACATCCTGGAATAAAACGGGGAACGTGAGGGCTGCATCTTCCAGTTCGTTGAGACTGCAATGCACCAGCGTTTCATCCAGGTCCAAGACAAGAGAGAACTCAGGGGTTCTCCTGGTTTTCAGAGGGAGGGCAGGCTTCCGGTTGAGTTGTTCTTCAGTCAGGGGTGGGACATGCTTGATAAAGTAGTATGGATCAAAGACTTCCCAATCCTCCTCATAAGCAGCCTCTGCATGTGCTGACGAGTAGCCACTGTCGGGGGACACTGGGTTTCTGGTTTGGACAGCTTATCTGGTACCAGAGGGGAGCTCTCCTCTTCCTCCTCCTCTTCCGAGTGCTTCCTCTTGCTGCGTGCAGTCCGTCCGGCGGCCCCCGTGACTGCTGCACGGAGACCCCTTCCGCGTCCTTAGCCTCATCTTTACGAATGCCACATAAAAGCTGTACTTCCCCGGCGGCTTCCGGGTTCTTTATCCTAAGCTCCCTAGGTTGAATCCAAGCCCTCTGCGTCCCCAGGGGTCCAGCTTCCTTGGTATATCCGGGCTGCAGTCGCCCAAATTTTTCATTTTGATGCACGGCTGCTCTCTTAGTACTAAATTGCAGGAGTTGTCCTACAAACTTCTCTCACGGTGGTATCACACATCCTCTAGGCTCCATGCGATGTTCCCTGACCAGTCAGACCTGTGCTGGAGGTGTGGGCAGGTGGTGGGGACGGTGCTTCATATCTGGTGGGAGTGCCCTCTTATCGTCCCCTTTTGGAAGGCTGTCCATGGCACCCTTCGAGGCCGCCAGCTGTTTGTTACATCACACTTCCTTGCCGATCTCTGTATATAAATGCTCGGTGGTAAGACACCTACTGACCGAGGCGAAAGCTTTTATACCCCTGCATTGAGGAGAGACCTCCCCTCCTTCCTTTCGGGAATGGATCACTAGGGTTGAGAGTGTGCGGGCTTTGGAGGAGTTGGTGGCCAGCTCTGATCATCTTGGTGAACGACACCACCGAACCTGGTTCTATTGGTCCCAATTTTTGTCCGCTCTTCCTCATGCACCTGCTGTCGATCTCAATGGTGCGGATGGGCCGTCGGCTGCTCAGCCTGATCTGCAATTTCGACACTGGAAAGGGGTGTGTTCTAACAATAGATGAGATATTTGTCTCCATAAAGGAGAGACAACATTGTAAAGATCAGAAGAGGGTACCATGGCCAAATGGAGTAGTGGTGGTAGTACCAACACATGAAACAGTTGCGCAAGGGGTTGGGTGGACCTACTATCCAATGATTCTAAATTTCAATGATCTTTCTCTTCCTGAAAGGTGTTTGGAATCACAGCGGCAGTGGTTTAAACAAAGTATACAAGATCCCATCACATAGTGGACTGGAGTAGGGAGACGGAAAAAACGGGATACACTTGCAGAACTTTTGGGAGGAGTCTGAACTGGATTGGGAGTATGGAATTCAGCAGATATCATCAGACTTAACAGTAGGATAAACTCCCTAACTGATGGCATGGGACATGCCATGAAAATAGGTGGGGTAGCTGACTTACTTATAGTGAGTAGACTGACAGACAATGTAGATGCCATACACACTATTGCTCACAACTTACACTTGGTAGAGGAAAATATGGCTTCCACTGCTAACAGCATTGAGAATGAAATAGTGGGAACAGCTGTCTTTTGTTCCATGATTGGGAGCAAGCTGTTGACAGATTTAAAGGACACTATTAAAGATATTCAGGGAAACAAGTGGGCAAGACAATGCAACAAGGATTATTATGTCATTGAAAAGAAAAGGAGTGGACACTGAGGAGAACCTTAAATACACCTATATTGAAGGCCCCGGTCAATGGATGCCACATGGATTACAATCTGGGACAATTGGACTAATGTTGGCAATTCCACGTTGGGAGAGGCAAGCAGAACAACTGAACTATAAGTGATGGAATCTATAAGCAACACTTCCCATCCAAAAGACTGGCAACCATTTCAGGATTGGAGCTGGATGAAAGTTGTTGCAGGAAATCTCAACATTGATGGTTGTGCAATTGTGTTTGGAAGAAAGAAGTTAATGAGGAATCGCTGGGTGCAGTTAATAAAAGCAAACCTAGTACGAGAGGTGATCCGCATAGGGGACATTGCATGTTTAATAGGCCACACTGAATATAGGACAGTGGATGAAATATGTTTGGTGGAAGAAGGGTGCTGTATCACGGTAACCAATACTATACATGTAGGAACTCATACACTATTTCCATCAAGAAACCTTAGCACAGAACTCATAAATTTTACTGCAAATACTGATTGGACAAATTGGACAATGAAGCTCTTTCCTTGGAACTTCACAAATTAGTAAAACAGTTGCACCCCATTAGCTTATACTGGAACAACAGCACAATGAAATAGAAATGACTAAACAGGATGTTGAACATCCCTGGTGGGGAATCCTTACAAATGTAGAGACACATCCAGTTATACGAACTGTGTCACTAGTACTCATGTTCATTCAAGTATTAACAACAGTTATAATACTATACTTTTGTGTGGCAATGAAACAGATGAGGAAGAAACTTACAAGGGGGATATATAACAATGGGTTTTATTTTTTTTTATTATTCTTTCTCTCTTCCTTCTGTCAAACATATACATCCTTCAATAAAGTTTTACATTATTCACACACAATCATTCACCTAAGCTTTAAGTGACAGCCATAAGAAAGTACAGGAGAACTTATGTCGCTGAGGGAACTATTCCGGAAAGACGGTGGGTTGACTTTTTCCTGTATATCAGGTTTTCACTCCCACTGGGTTTTCCTGTACTAGAGGGATAACTACAAAATGGAGCAACATAGAGGAAGAAAAGTGGGGGAATGTGGTAACTTGTCTTGTCCCCATAAACATTAAGGTGGCCGTTCTTAGAATCCTTCCCTCCCACAGTTCACTAAAGGAAGTGATGAAACAGGATGTGATGTCAAATGAAGGGTATATAATATAATGCCACACATGAACTCCTTCAGTTCTTTTTCCTTTTCCTCCATGGTGGGTGTGGTAAGAGTCAGCTCCCAGCAGTGAGCTATTATCGGATCTGGAGGCTTAACATTGTTGAAGGGAATTGTTATATATAGAGAGAAAGATAAAAGGGGTACCGCAGTCCACAACCCAAACCAAGGTCAAGGATTGGAGAAATCAGGATAACCGTGAGACGTAGCCGAGGTCAGAACCGCAACAAACAGGATAACTGCAGAGCCCAGAGAACAAGCTATTAATCTCTTTGACAGGCAGTTAGTGGACAGCTAAGAAGCCCTAAAATAGGCCCAAGACAGATAACTCCACCCCAAGCCAAGTACACAAATAGACCTGCACATGCGTATACTGTCACAGGAGTAAATGGTCGGATATCATAGGAGTGGCTTGCGCAAGGTCTGCGGGAGGCTGCTACAGGCGTAGCAGTCACATATAAGACGGTTACACCCCCCCACACACAGGACCAGGCTTAGCAGGTCAACGTAAGTGGAAGTCACGGATCCTGGCCGGAGCGTGGATATTGGAAATAGGTTCCCAAGACCTCTCCTCCAGTCCTTGACCCTTCCAGTCCACCAGATATTGTAGCTGACCCTTCGGAATGCGAGAACTCGACGCACCACATACTTCTCCTGGCTCTGGATCGCCACAGGCTTGGGGGCTCGAAATGGTTCTGAGAATCTATTGGTGACTGCGGGTTTGAGCTCGGATACATGAAACGAATCAGATATCCACATGGTGACGGGTAGGTCCAGCTTGTAAGAAACGTCATTGATCCAGGACCGTACTGTGTAGTGCCCAATGTATTTGGGAACCAAAGTCTTGGAATTCTGACGCAGGTGAAGATTCTTGGTGGAAAGCCAGACCTTATCGCCAGGCCGAAGACACAGAGCTAGAGAGCAATTAAGATCAGCTGCCCTCTGTTGTTTCCGTTTGGCAGCAGCGAGAAGTTGTCGCGTTGATTGCTATCTTTGAACAATGTCTTGTGCCAAAGAGTCAGTTGCAGGTAAATTGGACGGCGTCAGAGTAGAGGACCACATATAAGGATTAAACCTGTATGCCACAAAGAACGGAGAGTTTGTTAGAGATTCGTGAAACAAATTATCATAGGAGAAACCCACCAAATGCAGCAAGTGGGACCAATCGGAGTGATCTTCAGATACGTAGGAGCAGAGGTAGTGTTTGAGGACTTGGTTGGTCCTCTTGGTCTGAACATTGGATTGCGGGTGATATGCAGATGAGAGGTGTGTAGCTATGCCGAGATGTTTGCACAGGATCCTCCAAAAACGAGAGACGAATTGAGGACCGCGGTCATTTGATGTGGCACGCAATGGAGGCGAACAATGTCTCGCAGAAAGATGTTGGAGAGTTCTTTAGCAGAGGGTAACTTGGATAAAGCGGTAAAGTGAGCCATCTTGGAGAACAAGTCGACCACCACTAAGGTTGTGGTGTTACTGTCAGATATTGGTAGGTCTGTGATAAAGTCCATTGATATGTGGCTCCACGGTCTATCGGGAATAGGCAAAGGACACAGCAACCCGGACTTTTTGGAACGTGGGATTTTGTGGTGGCCGCAGACCAAACAAGCCTGTGTGACGTCTTTAACGTCCTTGTGTATGCTGGGCCACCAATAAGTCCGTTGCAGGAGGAATAGGGTGTTGCGGATACCATGATGTCCTGTCACGGGAGAAGCATGGAACTGGGCGAGTAAAGGTCTAACAAATCGAGGCTGGACGAACAGGCGTTGACTTGGTACTCAAAGGGACGCAGGTCATGGGTATTGAGAACCGGTGATCAGTAGGGTTATATTAGTGTTGATGGTCCCTATGATGAGATCGCTGGCGATGATAGGTTCGTTGGTGGTTCTAACAGTCATCAAACTGCCGGGAGAGGGCATCTGCTTTTACATTTTTTGACCCAGGACGATATGTGATTCTGAAGTTAAAGCGGGTGAAGTATAATGCCCACCAAGCTTGTCTTGGGTTGAGGCATTTAGCATTCTCGAGGTACGTGAGGTTCTTATGGTCGGTGTAGACCACAATAGGAGTTTCAGAACTCCCCAAGAAGTGACGCCACTCTTTGAATGTCAGTTTGATGGCTAACAACTCTTTGTTACCAATGTTATAATTACGCTCTGCGGGATTAAAACGTCTGGAGAAATAGCCACAGGGATGAATCTTATTGGAAGATAGATGTCTCTGTGACAGCACAACCCCTACGCCCAATTCAGAAGCATCCACTTCTAAGATAAATGGTTTGGTCGGATCCGGACGCTTCAGGATAGGGGCGGATGCAAATATGTCTTTGAGAAGATGGAAAGCTGCGAGGGCTTCCGGAGAACATGTCCAGGGATCTGAGCCTTTCTTGGTTATGTCATTAATAAAACTATGGAATACAGCAGGTGCATTGCATAACCCAAATGGCATCACAAGGTACTCATAGTGACCGTACCGGGTATTGAATGCAGTCATCCATTCGTGAATCCGGATTAAATTGTAGGCCTGCGGAGATCTAGTTTAGTGAATATGGTTGCATCCTTGTGTTGGTCGTACAATTCAGTGATCAAGGGTATTGGATATTTGTTCTTTATGGTGATGCTATTCAACCCCCTATAATCAATGCACGGATGGAGGGAGCCGTCTTTCTTCCTAACAAAGAAGAATCCTGCGCCAGCTGGAGAGCTAGATGGCCGGATGAACCCCTTCTGGAGATTCTCCTCAATGTATTGAGCAAGAGCGCAGTTCTCTGGTTCGGATAAGGGATAAGTTCTTCCAGAGGGTGGTGAAGTACCAGGCAGAAGTTGGATGGCACAGTCATAAAGACAGTGTGGAGGTAACCTCTCCACCCTCTCTTTAGAAAAGACATCTAGGAAGTCATGATATTGCAGGGAAACAAGCAGCTGGGGATTCTCTCCAGGAGCTTCAAGCACAACGTGGGCCGCACAGTAGCTTCGGAGGCAAGAGGTTTGGCAGGACGCACTCCACGCAGATATCTGTCTAGCTTCCTAGACATCCTAGGATTATGGAGGGACAGCAAAGGTAGCCCTAGGATTAACGGAATGTGGGGACTGTGAAGGACTGTGAAGGACGTCGAGAGAGATGGACTCTACATGAAGAACGCCAATGGTCTTCAGTATTTGGATGGTAGAATGGGACACCACTCCAGAGCCGAGGGGGGAGCCATCCAATGCGGAGAACAGAATAGAGCAGGTGAAAGGAATCAGCAGAATGCCCATGTTATTGGTCCAGGCGGAGTCTATGAAATTTCCAGCAGCCCCTGAGTCTATGAACGCTTGTGTGACCACCCGGTGGCCTGACCACTGGAGAGTGGCAGGAACTAAGAGTCTATACTGGACGGGAGTTGTAATGGTAGAGATGCTCAGTGGACCACCTCCAAACTCCACTAAGCTTAGGCGTTTCTGCTTCTGTGAGCAGCAGACTTTCGGCCACAATACAAACATAGTCCCAGAATCCTACAGCGTCTTTTCTCTTCCTCGGACAGATGTAGGATAGGCAAATCTCCATGGGTTCCTCTGCAGAGGCTGTCACGTTCTACCCAGGCTGTGGAGCTGCATATCTCAATCTTGCTATAGCCCCACATTGTATATTTATCCCACCAGCCAGCCACCCCCCCTTTAGTATCAAATCAGATCTGGCACCCAGACCTGCCTAGGACCCAGATTGGAAGAATAGGACCTGCCATCTTTGCCCCCAAAACAGCCTGCCTTTGGCATCTTTGCCCCCAAAACAGCTTGCCTCCTTCATACAGCCTCCCTTACCTGAACTGAAGATGTACGTGCCGCTCGCAGACTTCCGCGAACAACCTATTTTACTGCACTGGGGAAGCAGATGCGCAGAAGGGTCATGTGACATACGTGAAGTACATAATGTGACTCTGTTGGATTCCTGCACCCCCTGGCGGTAGAAGAGATGCTGCTCGCGCGCGGCTGCCAGGTAAGTTGGTGCTATTTATATTATTGCCATAGTGCATACAGGCTACTTTATAAATGCAATTTTAGTTCCTTCACATGCTCGGATTTGTTTCTAGGAGATTTTTTTGTCCAATATTTGAGTGCCGTATGTGTTTTTATATTTTTGTATAAGAAAGATATATATTTTATACTAGAAGGGCTTGTTTTGAACTCTCTTTTTTCTAAGTATATAAGTAGCGGGCCCCTGCGGAATTGATCGTGGGGGCTGTCCGGGCCCAGTCGCAGTTGCTGCGGGCTTAAGGGGCAGGTGCATAGGCCCAGTCAGTCCGGTCCTGACTGGGCCTATTTTAAGGTAGGGGCCTGGAGCTGCAGCTCCATCAGCCCCTGCGTCAATCCGGCCCTGGGCTGCGCGGTCCACCAGGCAAGCCTGGTCAGAGCAACCTTCAAGTGGTCATTAAGTCCCTTGCGAAATGTTGCTCTCAATGCCTCATTATTCCATTTTGTTTCATACGCTAAGGTACGGAATTCCACAGCATACTGAGCGACAGTTCTTCTACCTTGCTGCAAGTCCATCATAGACGTCTTGGCATTGTCATGGCGTCCTGGAGCGTCAAAAACAGCCCAAAAGGCTGCAATAAAGGAATCAGCATTATCCAATAAGGGGGAGTTCTGCTCCATCCGTGGTGAGGCCCAGGCCAGAGCCTCCCATCTTAATAGATTGATGATGAAGGCAACCTTGGTAGCATGTAAGGAGAAGGTTTGATGCTGGGTCCTGAAATGCAGCTGGCACTGGTTGAGGAACCCCTACATTCAAGCGGATTACCAGAGAACTTGTCTGGCATGGGCATTTTGGGGGACCAAAAAAAGAGTGAGGTCTGCGGGATCCATAATGGGGCTGTCAAAACTGTAACGGCCAGGAATGGTCAGGATCAGTAGCTGGGGATCCACAGTGCAGAACCCAGATACGAACCAGAACAGGCATCTAGGAAACGGGTACAGCAGAGGCTCACCCTGATAGGAATCTCAAAGCATTCAAAAACGCAGGCTTAAAAACACATTTATTTATTTTTTAGAGACGTGCCCCAACCAAGATGGTGTCGCATTAACCAAAGAGAACAGACCTCCAAGATGGCTGCCGTAAACTCAACAACATGCCCTACCAAGATCGCAGCAAAATCTCGTGAGATGAGACTTTGCCGCCGAGAAGACACGGGCAACATATAACAAAGGTAGCAAGACGAGAGCTTGTCGCTGGCAAAGATAGCTGCCGTAATGAATACTACACAGTATACAGACAGCAGAAGGGATGGAGGAGCGGGGCAGAAGAAGGAGTAAGTAAAAGTCCCGCTGACAGAAGGGAAGGAATAGTAAGAGAAAACCACCAGGAAGGTAAGAGTTAAGGAGTTAAAAAAAAGGGAAAATAAGAACGGGAAAAAACATTCCAGGAAAATGCATGAAAAAAACAACAGATGACAAAAAAGGAAAAAATATATATATTCAAAAGACATTCCCCATTTCTAGGGGCCACTCGACCCTTCCCTCCCCGGGGTCAGTGTACCCTATTTCTTCTATCTCTTTTCCCTTCTTCTCCATTTTTGTTCCCACTTCCCTGCTTCCCTTTCGGTTGCTTCTCCTTCTCCAGCCCCCATCTTGGTTGCGTACGAACTCTCGCGTTTCACAAGAGTTCGCCGCCATATTGGTTTCTTGCAGCAGCCACCTTGGTTGATCGCGAGATCTAGCTGCCATCTTGGTATTTCTTCTTTACAGTGTGGCGGCCATGTTAGTGTCCCCTGTTAACATACTTTCTAGCTAACGGCGGACATCTTGATTGAGATGCCTGGAACTCGGATGACTCCCTAGGTACGCCAGGAACTTCAATGGTGGCCTCGTCCTCGAATCCGATGCCAGCATGCTGGGCTGGGGTGGGGTGCAGCCACCAGTTTGGAAGCGACTGGGGGCCACTAGTCTCTGAAGGACCGTTCTCTCCACATACATTATTTGTAGTTGATTGTAGGTTCGTTCGCGATCAAGAGCCTGGCCAAACGCCTACATATTGTTGCCTCCCCTTCTGAAGGATTTCATAAAATACACTAACAACAATAATTTCAATTTAAAATTCACCTCAAATATACAGAGCCAGCAGATAGAGTTCTTGGATGTAGAGCTATTCTCAGAAGACAACCAGATATGCTCTAGAAACTATAGCAAACCCACAGACAGAAAAGGGTACATAAATTACAACAGTTGTCACCATCCTCAGTGGCTTAATAATATTCCTAAGGGGCAATTTTTAAGGGTAAGGAGAAACTGCACAAAAAGAGAGGACTTCGAAATTAAAGTAAACGAAATTAAACAGAAATTTTTAGAAAAGAAGTATCCGGAAGAAAAACTAGATAACAGTCTTCGTGAGGTAGAAAGAATTGACAAACAGCAAATATTGGGAAACGAAAATATATCAAGAAAAAAACCTAAAGAGAGGGACTTTAGTTTCTCCTTTTTTACACAGTACAACACCCAAGCCAATAAAATTAAACAAATTATAAATAAACATTGGCACATATTAAAAAATGATGAAGTCCTGGGTATAGCATTACCAGACAAACCACAGATAATTTTTAAAAAAAGTGGATCACTGAAAACCATACTGGCTCCAAGCACCCTACCGAAACAAATAACAACACAAGATCCCCAAATGTTCATAGGAAAGAAACCAAATGGGTTCTATAAATGCGGCCATTGCAAGATGTGTATATCCTTACCTAAAAACACTAACCAGTTTACAGGCACAATAACAGGCCAAACATATACTATTAAACATTTTATAAACTGTTCAACAAAGAATGTAATCTACCTATTAGAATGTGGATGCGGCCTACAATATGTCGGCAGAACTATAAGACCAATGAAAGAACGAGTATTAGAACACTTGGGTAATATAAGGAATAAAAACACTAAACACAGTGTCCCCAGACATTGCAATATGTACCCAAAATACTCTACAAAACCCCTGAAGATTATAGGTATAGACTGGGTCCCCCCGAATTGGAGAGGGGGCAGTATGATAGACAATTTATCCAAACGGGAAACCGAATGGATTTTCAAACTAAAAACTTTTAAAAAAGGAGGTCTAAATATGGAGCTGGACATACTGGCATATATGTGAGTACCTAGTGGTTAACTGCTATAAAACACACACATTTAACATAAATTGCATCATACATACATCACACAATAAATAACACAAAGACTTTTAACAAAATTGAAATTCACTTTTATTAAATTTTATTCCAAAAAGTTTTTATTTAAGACAATATAGGCAGATGAGCACATTAGGACATGCTCATTTTATTTTTATTTTCAGGACTCTATTGAGAATGAAAACGCTTTATTTTGAATCAAATATCTTCAAAGGGAATCCCTATACTAGGATACCTCCTCCTTTTAAATAAACAAAAAGCTGATAATGTGTCCCCCTCCCCTTAGATTTTATTTCTTATACTCACGGCTTATGGGATACCTCCTATTCTCAAGTAAATAAAAAGCTGATGATACGCAACCCCCCCGTTCCCTCTCCCCCCAGATTTTATTTCTTGATTTTATATCTAGTTTTTTATACACACCTCTAACTAATTACGGCTTACTTGACCCCACAAACGGTTTATCTAAGGGGGACAGAACATTAGACATAACGGGTGGTATCAACAAATCAATACAAATTAAAGATTAAAGTCGTTTTATTGTTCCCCCCCGATAATAAAATATTCTATTTGCATCCACACTTGGTGTACGGGTACACATCCGGTACAATAAATAATCATTTCCGATGAAACTGGTGATCGTAGTACTTCAGCATATACCGGCACTGTTGACCGCAGTTAAAATGAATTAACAGCAGATAATTTTCTTCTGTCCACTGTTGGAGTCGCGCAACACGTACCATAGGTTAAAGGACAGACGGGATGACAACACCATACGGACCGACGTCAGACGCTGACAAATCAAGATGGCGCCCGGCATGATTTAAAAAGAACCACACGTCAATACCGAAGATACTCCTGATGAAGCCACAACCCGGCGAAACACGTTGAGGATTTTACAGATTCTACAGAGCTCTTTTATCTGGACTTTTATTTGCACTTTCATTTGCTTTTAAACATCCCTCGGTGGATGAGTGTTAATTAGTTTTTATTCTGTCAGACAGCCTTAAATAAATAGCGTTTATCTCATTTTACCACACTGTGGACTCAACTTAATCCAAATACTGAATACAGCTCCACACTAGCGAACCACCGGGAACCTTTGGAGAAGGAAGGAATAACACTTGATGTATATGGGTATCACACCCTCCTAAAAAGTGTAAGTGTTTCTTCACATTTGCGTGTTACAGCAATTGTTTGATACCACACCATTGGGGTCCCTACCTGTTTTTCTGCTTATTTTGCATATATATCTACCATATATCCACCCGGAGGATGGGATGTTCTATGAAGCCTGAACATATGTACATATTGTGAGTGCATTATATAAATACACAGCGCTATCACTTGTGCACAGTATTACACAATCATTTTTTATTTCTTTATTTTTTCTAAACCGGTATACACGAGCACCCCCTAGTGACCTTTGTTGCCCCAAGATGGACAACATCTTGGGGGTGCGGTACATCAACCAATTGGGGGGCACGTGATCCAAGCGACTCACGCAGGTGACGAAGGACATCTTCGAATTCAGTCTAGCGCGCAACATCACTCTGCAGGCAGAGTATCTCCCAGGTGTAGAGAACCTCCTGGAGGAATGGTTTTCAAGACATCGGTGGGATGCGAGCGACTTGAGACTTCACGGTGAAGTTTTCTGGGACATCTATCGCTGGAGGGGTCCCCTGCATCTGGACCTGTTTGTGTCCAGGACGAATCATCAGACGGAGGACTTCTTCTGTTGGCTCCCGGACCCGGCAGCTTGGGCGACTGACGCCTTCACCCAGGTTTGGCCGAGGTCAGGCTCTTATGCCTTTCCTTCTTTCACTCTCATCTCAAGGGTTATCCATAACCTGCGTTGAGCCGGGGGTCTCTAGTTCTGGTGATCGCCCCTCTGGCACTCGCAGCCGTGGTTTCCAGCCCTGTGGGCATTATTGATCCGGGGCCCTCTGGCTCCAAGTACCTGAAAGTCTTCCCGGGCAGCTTGGAGAAGATGGGCTGCAAAAAGTGGATCCCCATTCGGCCCCTTTAGACTCTATTCTTTGGCTGACTTATTTTCGGCGGGTAAGTCCTACCAGACAGTGAATATTTTTCATTCAGCGATTTCTTTTGGCCACGTCTGTTTCTCCAGTGAGTCGGTGGGCAGGGCTCCTCTGGTGTGCCGTCTATCGCGGGGTATCCGCTTGTCTACGTCCCTGTGGGACGTAGCTTTGGTCTCGGATTTTCTTCATCATGGTCGGATAACGAGTTCCTTTCCCTTCGGCAGTTATCGGCAGTTATCGGCTACCGCCATTGTGTGTCTTTTGTCCTTTCCCCGGGTGTCTGACGTTAGGGCTTTTGACGCTAATGCTATCTCCGTTTTCTCCTAAGGAGATCTTGTTTCGGATCCATAGGAGGACCAAGTCCTTGTCCTCTTCTGTGTCAAACCTGTACCTTCTACTTTTTTTTAAATTCAAAAATTCAAAATATACATATCCTGCTCAGGTCCGTATTTCGTAATCAAACTTTTTAGTATGAATACATATATACTGTACGTGTATGCCCCCAATACAAAAGGGAATTTTATTACCTCATACTTCATAAATATGGCTGACCATTGTAAAAAAAAAAAAAAAAAAAGGAAAAAGTTTATTACAGTGTATATCATTTATAACAGATATCGTTACAGATACCGACCCTTTCTTCTTGACATTCATACATCAACATGTAGCCGGGATATATCCTCTGGGCCCGCAAGTTAATCTCGTAGTAATTTAATAAATTGATTTAAAATGTGCAGGGGCCAAATATAAAAAAAAATTGTCACGTAGGGGTACCAACGTGCTCCTCCCGAAATAAATTCCAAGGTCGTCAGATTTTATCAAACATGTCGATCTTTTCAAGTTTATAATAATATCCCCTTTCCATTGTGTACTGATATTGTATTTGATTAATGACTATCTCCCAATTTATTATGCCAGCGTTTCTCCACTGTTTAGCGATACAAATCTTTGCAGCCAAAAAAAAACCATGTATAATAAGTATTCTTTGATTTAACTTAAGTTTCTCTAACCCCAGATGAAACAGAAACATCCATCGATCCACCTGGTCCTGGAGTTGGAAAAGGAGATTGAATAATTGCGAGATATTCTTCCTAATATTTAATAATTGGGAGCATTCCGCCATATATGCAAAAAGGAACCCGTATGGGCAGAACACCACCAATAACTATCAGAATTTATTTGATCGATTTTATTCAATCTAACAGGAACTAAATACCATCTATAGATAACCTTAATATAGGTCTCTAATGAGTTTGTTCCAATGAATCTGCTATACCCAAGTTTCTTTCCCATCTCAAGATCGGGGGATCTTTCTCGTCTATATTAAGGCTTTGTAAAAGGATAATTGAGCTCGAGATTTGCTTTTTTGTGTGTGTCGTCAACCAGTGTTCTATTGACGGATTATTATCTATTCTTATCTGATTAATAAAATTCTTAACCCTTAAATATGTAAATAATTCCGAGTTTGGTAAGGAATATCGTTCGCTAATCTGAGAAAATGGCATAAGAACACCTTGATTTAGGATATTACCAATGCAAATCATACCACTCATATGCCATTTAGTCAGATCTATATCACTGATCTGGTAATAAATAGCCTCCAGCAGAGTGAAAGAAAAGAGGGATCGATTTATTTTTGCTTTTCTTTTAAATATGAGTATCGTTCTTATTGTATCGTATATTATGGGGTTCAGATTAATTATCTTCTTTGCTCGAGATGCATTAGCCCAAAACAAATAACCTAGTTCCCCGTTCTTGTCTGCTTCCATCTTGGTAGGTTATTAGATCTTTTATCCCATGCTAAGTAATGGGTCAACATTGTTTTTTGGGAGAAGATATCCATTTATAAGGTTTATGCGGCTGAAGCATGAAATTTCTAAATTTCTCCATCTAGATAAATGTATTTTTGTTTTTTCCAACAAGTTTTTATAAGAGAGAAGGTAAATCTTTCGTAATATTAATTCCCAAGTAATCTATGGCTTGGCCGTTCCAATTTAATCTATACATGGACCCAAGATCAACGATTTCTTCTTGGGTATAGCAGGTCATAATGGCCTGAGTTTTCCCAAGATTAATCTTATAATTAGACAATGAACCAAATTGATGTATTAGTTTGAAAAGTGCGGGGATAGAATGCGATAAATTTGTTAATGACAAGAGTACGCCATCTGCATAGAGAGATATTTTGTACATGTCGGTATTATTACTGACCGCCGAAATATCAGGGGATTGTTTTATTAATTCTCCCAAGGGCTCTATACTAAGTATATATAATAACGGAAATAATGGACATCCCTGGCATGTTCTGTTTTTATGGGGAACCAATCAGAGTCTAATAAATATCCTACAACTTTAGCAGTTGGGTTAAAATAAAGACTCATCACGTAATCTTTGAATAATCCCTCAATACCAGGCTCAAATAATACAAATGTATAATACGAGGCCTACCAAACAGCAGTTTATACTGCTACCAAAACCTCCCCCAACACATTAATAAGGTTTTGGTAGCAGTATAAACTGCTTTGTGTGCCCACTATGTAGGAGGTGAGAGTAGGTTCTCACCCTATTGAGAGTGTGCCTTGACGTGGCGGGTGAGCTTAATTATGCTTTGGCCAATTCATATAACCATAGTTAATTAGGACAGAATCTCCAATTCACGCGATCAAATGCTTTTTCAGTATCCAACATGAGAAAAGCTGATTTAGTTCGATAGAGGTTGACCTTATGAATAAGGTTAAAGATCTTACGGGTATTGTCTGATGAACTTCTGCATTCTACAAATCCTGTCTGATCTTTATGAATAATATGTGGTATCACTTGTTTTAATCTTTGTGCTAGGATTTTAGAGTAAATCTTAATATCTATATTTATTAAAGATATAGGCTTATAATTACCAGATTTTACTATTACATGACGTAAAGTCATGATTTTATTAATGACACGGAGGCGAGTATTATGCTATCTCTTTCTTTATTCCCAACAGCAGCAAAGAGATATAAACAAGGAAAACAAAAACAACCAATAAGCAGCTAGTGCCTGTAATAACATCACGCCTATTCCCATAATCCTCCTCTTTCTTGCTGGAACCGAAGATCCCGAAGACGGCAAACGCAAACAGCCCTTCCACAAATGTAGAAACCGGAACAGAAGAACCTCCAGAAGAGCGCTTCAAGCTGAAAAATGGAAAGATATACGGTAATATTGGCCCAAAACCAAACATCAGGTGAGATATAACAATATAGATGCATGATCAGAAAGATATAAAGGTCAAATAATAACACATACCGTAATAAAGACAATAATCATACATAAAATATCACTCCCTATCAAACAAAGAACTTACCTCATGATGGAAAAATACCAACCCCCTATAAAAAACAAGGGTATGGGAGGGAGGGAATAATACTCGCCTCCGTGTCATTAATAAAATCATGACTTTACGTCATGTAATAGTAAAATCTGGTAATTTTATTAAGACACGGAGGCTTCGTATTATGCTAGTTCAAAGCTGATGAACTACACGTAAAGCCAAGTGCTGAATGGGTCTAAAATAGAAATTACGGAATGTAGACTCAGATGACCAGTCAGCCGCCTTCATGATATCCTCCAAGCGACACCCTAAAGAGGAAGCTTTAGAAGCCATAGCACCTCGGACAGAATGAGGCGCGAAAACAGTTACATCGATACCCGCCTGGGCTAGTAGCCACTTGACCCAGCGAGCAAGAGAAATAGTAGAGACTGGAAGATGAGGCGAAAGCAATGATAAGAATAAAGGTGCAACACCGACGCTCCTGAAGGAAACAGTACGATCTTCATAAGCACGGAGACATCGCACCGGACAAAGCCGGGGTCGATCGGGAAAAGCTGGATAAAAAACCGATGAAATAGAAGTCTTGGTTCGTCGAGAAATATCAAACTGCACACCCTCCGGTACAAAAGAGCGAGCAGTAATATCCAAAGCCCGAACGTCAGAAACCCGTTTGCAAGATATCAAACAAAGTAAGGTGACCAATTTAGCTGACAACTGCTTCAAAGATAAATCCTCATTAGGACCCCACCGGTCTAAGAAATCCAAGACCAAATTGACATCCCAGAAGGAAGCATAGCGCGAAGCAGGAGGGCGAGAAAAACGAATACCCCTAAGAAGTCGACATATAAGAGGATGACGACCAATGGGAACGCCCTCGAAAAAAACATGGCCAGCCGAAATGGCCGATCTATATACATTCACTGTACGATAAGCTTTCCCTTTTTCAAACAGCATAGTAAAGAATTCGAGGACCTCATTCAGAGGAGCAGATACGGGATCCACGTGTCTCCCCATGCACCACTTAGACCAGGAATCCCACGCAGAGCGATAAGCTCTTCTGGTACCAGGCGCCCATGCATTCGCCATAAGACGGAGAGTTGACTGCGGAACTCCAGGGAAAGACCATGGTCCCGGGAAAGCAGCCAAACCATCAGACGAAGTGTGCCGGAACACACCAAACCGTGCAAGTTCCCCTCCGGATCCGTCAGAATGTCCGGACGATCCGGGAGCATCCGAGGCATGTCTATGGACATCTCCAACAACTGAGGGAACCACGGTTGAGACTGCCAAAACGGGGTGATCAAAACGAGAGTGTCCCCTCGGCTCCGGAGCTGGAGAAGGGTTCTGGCAATCATATTGAATGGTGGGAAAGCATAATGCCTGCCCTGAGACCAATCTTGGAGAAAGGCATCCGTAGCTAGGGCGTCAGGATCCGGTCTCCAACTGACGAACCGAGGCAGTTGAGTGTTGAGACGGGAAGCAAAAAGATCGGTATGTAAGGGACCCCAGAGATCGTGTATCCGACAGAACACATCCGGATGAAGACGCCAATCGCTCGCATCTCGGAGATATCTGGAGTTCCAATCCGCCGTGGTGTTGGAGAGGCCGGGAATATATTCGGCCACTAAAGAGATGTTGTTGTGAAGGCAATAGGTCCAAAAATCCCGTGCCAGAATTGCCAAGGCTCTCGATTTGGTACCTCCCAGATGGTTGATGTAACAAACCGCTGAGATGTTGTCCATCCTGAGGAGGATAGAACAACAAGCTTGAATGGGAGAGAGGCTGCGAACCGCGAACGAACCCGCCAGCAATTCCAGGCAGTTGATGTGGAGGAAAGATTCGTCTGGAGACCATCGCCCACCTGTAGAGACGGTCCCGCAGCGCGCGCCCCAACCGTGTAAGCTTGCGTCCGACTCTATTACCAAGTCCGGAACCGGTCCGCATATCGCTCTCCCATTCCACGCTTCCATATGTAGAAGCCACCATGTCAATTCTTCCTTGGCCTCCGCGTCCAGAGCTATCTTGGTCTCGTAAGAAAGGCCTTGCCGCAGATGAGCAGCCTTCAGTCGTTGTAGCGCTCTGTAATGTAGCGGCCCTGGGAAGATGGCCTGAATGGAAGAGGAGAGAAGTCCCAGCATGCGAGCTAGGTGCCGCAGAGAAATCAGTGGAAGACGTAGAATTCTCTGAATCTCCTTCTTGATGGCCACGACCTTCGTAAGAGGGAGATGTAATGTCTGTAGAACCGCATCGACACGAAATCCTAGGAACTCGATGGATTGAGAAGGATCCAGGATGGATTTCTCCCAATTGATTAGAAAACCCAGGTTTTGTAGTAAGGATACTGTCCAACTGAGATGAATCTTGAGGAGCGCCTCTGACTGAGACATGATGAGGATATCGTCGAGGTAGATGATAAGACGAACACCCCGACTCCGTAGGAACGATACCACCGGTTTTACCTTTGTAAAACACCATGGGGCGGATGATAGGCCGAACGGGAGGCAAGTGAACCTCCATTTCTTCCCGTGCCATGTGAACTGAAGAAAATCCCTGTCCTCGAGAGCTATGGGAATCGAAAAATAAGCGTCCTTGAGGTCCAACTTGACCATCCA
>VKOC01015631.1:0-21740 GCA_009364415.1 Spea multiplicata | reverse complement strand
GCTCTAACCTACATAATTGTCTTATACAATAGATCCACACTTATATGTTTGTCCCCCGAAGCACCTCAATGGTCACATCAACAGTACAGTGAGAAAGAGGGATTGGGAGGAATCAGCAAGGACAGAATTGAGCAGAGATAAAGAAGATAAGGATGATAATTACGTTAAAAGATGCTGGTAAGATAGTGAGAGCCAGAAGAGATAAGTAAAAGAAGCCAGAGCAGGAGCACATAGTTTCCATCTGCATCACCCGTGGTTATAAAATATATTTTATAAATATACGGTATATCAAATTATTCCACAGTGAAGTAAGTAGTTACTGTAATATTTTTTTTGTATAGACTGATTTTGCAATGCAAGCAGTAACTTTTTAATCTGTACTTTGCTTAATACAGTTAGTGAAAAATCTTTTTTTAATTAAATACCTTAAGCTTACGTAGTCTAGTGCACTTTTGTCCTTAAAATACCCATTGTGCCACAATCCATTGTAAAATGTATTTTTGATTACATTCATATTTGGATACTCCATCAACCATCATGATGAAGAAAACTTTTGCACCCCAGTTTGGCACCACTTTACCCAAACCGGTCACTCCATACATGACCTCAAAATCAAAACACTGAGAAGTCATTTCAAAAACACCCAAGAAAGAAAGACATTTGAAGCCAAAAATGACACATTTTTATGATTGTAAAAACAGAGGACTTAATGTGGATTTGAGCTTCTTAGCACATTATCAAAACTTCCTATAACCTGTGCCTTTTTTTTTTCTTCTTCTCTCCCTCTCTCCTACATGCTCACCCCTGCTCCCCCCTTGCCTTATCTGTGCAGTATATGCCACTATTTACTATTTACGACCCTCTTAGTTTTTTGTCTGCAAATTCTCTATCTTGTTATTTTAACCCCTGTTTTAACCCTGTATCAGAACATGTACTGGTCAGTTTTAAACTGTTTTAAACTGTGTTTTTCACTTGCTTGGTCAGAAATGCTTTTGACTTGATAAAGGGAGGACTCCCGAAAGCTCGTCTATTATTTTAAATACTGTTAGTCCAATAAAAAAGGTATTACAAGATTCTGCAACATTCTGTTTTTTTGCATTCGTATACACTGGACTAATACGGCTACCCCAAACTACAGACTGGAAAAGGAAAGGAATAAAATATATTAGAGATCTAATCTCCAATAATGCAGTCAAACCCTTTGGACAACTGAAAATTGAATTTAATCTATCAGATGACATCATATTTAAATATTTAAGAGTAAAAAACTTCCTACAAAGTCATAGCATCCGAAATAAAGAAACGGTAAATACTAAACAATTCTGATATTGGAACAGGGAAAAATTAAAAAAGGTGCATGAAGATTTCTTGATGCCCTCCGAGTCGATAATAATAATACGGCAAAGAAACATAAAATTTAAAAAAAAAATGGGAAAACCTGTTAAGGGTCGAGATCGACCCGGAGGACTGGAACAACGCTTTTAAAAATGACTTTTCCCTAATCAAAACTCATTTCAAGTTATGTAACTTCTGCTACTTGACCCCTAAAAGGTTACCTTAGATATACCCACGCCAATCTAACATCTGCTGGAGATGTAGACTGGAGGGGGTTAATTATTACCGCACACATGGGGCGGAATGTAGAAAATAAAAATTTTAGGACAAACGCGCAAATATTGTAATAAAAAGAAGAATCCAGCAGAAAGCTCTACTACAATACCAATAGACGGCTCATCTCGCCCCCGCAACAGAAGACCCCACAAACCACTGTTTCTTACAGTAAAAAAGCCTAATTGCTAATATTGGAAAACGAGACTAAGAATTTTTCCTATCAAATATTAATTACACGATAAAATAGTCAAATACCTATGGAAGAAAAGGTCGGCCCGGATCAATTGGTTCTTCAGTGAAACTAAAAAATATGTGGAAGAAAAAAATCGCCAGATTTGCGCCCTTTTTCTCAGTAAACCCTGATGCCTACTTACGGTGTAACTCCTGCCCCCTCAATTAATCCCAAACGCCATCCCTGCCTCCGGCAAAACACCTTTTAGACGCACTATACAATAGCTGACGGGGTTTTTCTGTATACTGGATTTGTTTTCTACGTTGTATCATTTTTTTTTAAAAAAAATTAATGTCAAATGTCTGTGGGGAAAAAAGAAAAAATGTTTTCTAATAAAGAGATACTTTAAAAAATATATATTTTTTTTTGTTCACAATATCACAGATTTTTTTTTTCTAAATCTCTTATCTACGGATAAAGCCGTAGCCCACTGTATGAGTTTGTACCTCTGTGGAGTAGTTGTTGCAGGTACAGAACACACGAAGCAGGATTCCTTGTAAATCATGTAGCCGTTTATTCTGTATTCATTCAGCATCCAGGTGTAAAAACATCAGACACAGCGGCCGGATTTAACATAAATCATAAATCTCCCACCAGGAGAACTCATGTGAGGATTGTCTGGCTGTTTGCGTGTCTGTGGGCCCCTGACTGACCCCAGCGACACCGGGCCCCTGACTGACCCCAGTACCCCAGCGACAGACGGGCCCCTGACTGACCCAGTACACAGCGACACCAGGCCCTGCTGAGCACCGGTACCGCAGCGGAGCACCGGTCCCTGACTGACACCAGGTACCCGGAACAACCGGGCCCTACTGACCCCAGGTACCCCAGCGCACGCGGAGCCCCCTGACTGACCCCAGGTACCCAGCGACACCGGGCCCCTGACTGACCCCAGGTACCCAGCGACACCGGGCCCCTGACGTGTAACTTACCTTATAACCCTTTTCCTATTGCTTGTTTACCGCTGTTGATCAAAAAGAATGCAAAAATAACCCCTAATTAATTTAAAAATTCCTTCTTGACTCCAAATGGCGATCAGATTTCTCCTCGGATCAACAAACACTAAATACATTTTATTTCTATACCATCATACACAGCCCTCTATGTTCTGCTTCATTAACCCCTTCGTGACAGCGGCTGGATTTATTTCCCGTTTATTGAACCCACAAAATAAATATTGTTTTTTTCAGGACAGGAAGGGCATTCTAGAAGTCATTGTTTTGATTTTATCATATTATTTAGTATTAAAAAGTATACAATATGGTGAAAAATTTAGAAAAAAAATGACTTTTTTTAACTTTTAATTGAAAAATCTTTTACTCATCTATAAAAGCTAATGGAAAAAACCCTAATTAGATTCTACTATTTGTTTAAAAATACCGAATGTTTTTATGTCTTTTTGCTTTTTTTTTCTGCATGTTATGGAGCAATAAGAACAAGTAACGTTTTGCTATTTCAAAACCATTTTTTCCAAGTCTGGTAATTCTTGTTAAAGTATTTTAACTCTTTCCATGCCCTAATTCTACCACCAGTCTTTGTCAAACTTTATGGTAGTCATTTTTTAGTGTTTTTTCTTTCACACACATTTTACTTCAGGTATAAATTAAAAGGTTCTGGTATATATCACTGTCATAAAACACCCCAATATGTGTTCAGCAACATCTCCTGAGTACAGAGATACCCCACATTAATGGGTTTGCCTGGCTGTTTGGGGATAAAAGGGCCACATTTGGGGCATGTGTATTTTTCTATGTTGAACTTTGGCATTTGGTACATCTTCAGTTGGGCCATTTCAATTTGCCCAACAAAACCATATATTTCAAATGCTGGTATTTTAACTCTTTACATGCACACATTTTACCACCAAATTTTTTTAAAGCTTGCAGTAGTATTTTTTTTTGTGTATTTTTTTTTCACATATGTACTTCAGGTATGCATTTACAGCTCCTGGTATATGCCGCTGTCACACGACACCCCAATATGTGTTCAGCAACATCTCCTGAGTGCAGTGATACCCCACATGCCTGGGTTTGTCAGTTTTTTGGGGAACTAAAAGGCCACATTTGGGACGTGTGCATTTTTCTAATTGGATATTAGATGTGTGGCCATCCTTCCCCCTGTTCCGTATACATACAAAAAAAAACATATTGAACCCGCGGTGCAGAAGATGCATACCCTACCCATGTATACGGGGTATTCCTGTACTCACGGGCTGTTTTCTGAATACAAATCACAAGGGGTTTCAGTAATTTCACGTACCCAGGGGAAAAATACTGAAATACTGCGTTTGGATAGAATGGGTTTATTACAAATGGGAAAAAAGACATTTTACTGCAATGTTTAGGACAGACTGGCACTGAAATGGTTAAATAAAAAGTGTTAAAATGCCCCTCGTAAAATACTTTGGGATGTCAGCTTTCAAAAAATATATACTTTTGTTTAGCAGTTTTTCTTTTTCTGGCCGCTATTGGAGTGCAAATAGTAAATCACATTTTAAAAAAATCTGGGTTAAAAACAGATATATTCAGTTTTTATCGGTGAAACTGAACATTTTTGGGGATGTTTTTGTCTAAATGTAAACATGCGCATTTCACTTTTCACATTTGAAATTTTCAGATTGATGTTTTGGGCCCAAATCTCATTTTAGGCAGCATGATGGTCCCGTGTTTGAATTTAACCCAAGAATACATATTTTTAAAAACTGGACAACCCAGGGTATTTATGGAGAGGTATAGTTGCTTTTTCCAGCAGCAACTTCTTTCCAAAAGATCCAAAAGACAGACCAGAGATCAAATAGCAGGTAATCCAGACAGACACCGCCGCCCAGCAAGGTAGGTAGATCCGGGTCACTGCAGGACTGTGGTTGTGGCCTGTGGGGTATTTATAGGGCTGCAGACCGTCTCATCTCCCCTCTGCTGGACGACCCCCTCATCAGATTGGAGGGCAGAGGGGTTTTCTTCCAAAACACAGACCCTGTTACCTATTTGGTGACAGGAAAGGACATTGGTGGGAATGTAGTTTGTTTGGGTGGGTGGGGGGTGTGCAAGCAGTCGCACCTTTAGTCCCTGGCTTCGGCCTACTCCTACTCAGTAGCCCCAACTTAACAGTTGATCTGCAACAAAAAAATAAAAATGTTCTGATCTCACATTACAATTTATCATTCACGTTTACATCAGAAAATAAATCAGAGGATTTTTATTTGTGGCTCAAAGAATATGTAGGTAGTGGATATTTCCATTTTTCATATTTTCAGTGGCGTCGTTACAGGGGGGCAATTGCCACTCCTAGGATATTCCTTGCCCCCCCTGTTGCCCCCCGCCGAATTTGGAGCCACCCAGGACAGTCCACCTGACTGCTAACGACGGCACCATGCCATCGCTAGCACTATCTTACCTTGATGGAGGTCTGTGGACCCCCATCACCACCTACCCCGGCGATCTGCCCCTCACACTTAAGGGCATCACTGGGGCCACCCGATGACGTCACCGCGCAACTTTATTAATAACTGACAATTGTCAGTTAAAGCGGTATGGGGGCATGCTGCTTAGATGCCGGTATCTCAGGCATCTAAGCAGCTACAGACCCCCAACATATACCGTTGGAAAGCTAATTATCTCACCTTTCCAACGGTATATAGCTTGTAAAAAAAGAATTTAAAAAAAATTATGTTACAAAAAAAAAGTAAAAAAAATGATTTAGTTAAACTTTAAAAAAAAAAAAAGTTTAAGTATTCTAGCTAAATGATCACTGTGGTAGCACAATGTTACCACAGTGATCATATAGCTATAAAAAGTCACATTCCCTTTTTAAAAATGGCCGATACTAATTTTTAATCCATGATCCCTTTGATCATGGGGTTAAATTTAGCCAATGGTAGAGGGAGGCAATTTTTGAAATCCTGATGAACTGTAAATATTATTAAAATCAGCCATTTAGCCTGTGCGGTACGTGAGTAACCCTCTCATCCCTGCAGCGCCTTGCATTTTTACTGCAAACATTTTTTTTTCCTGTAAAGGTGATTTTTTTCTCTCTCCCTTTACCATCATTTCTTTGGGATTGTAAGGGGAAAGAATGGTGTGTGTGCTTCTGTGAGTGAATGTACGGATAGTATGGTGTGTGCTTCTGTGAGTGAATGTACGGATAGTATGGTGTGTGCTTCTGTGAGTGAATGTACGGATAGTATGGTGTGTGCTTCTGTGAGTGAATGTACGGATAGTATGGTGTGTGCTTCTGCGAGCGAATGGAGATATGAAAGGCTTGTGAATGGTCAGTAATTAGGGTTGAAGCCTTGATGTGGCATTACTGCTCACGTAAGAAGTTAAATTATGGCACAAAAAGTACACATTTGCAAAAACGACATCCCTTGGCGCATCTAATGAGGGGCTGCATGTGTTTCTAGTACAAACCTACTAGACACAAATGAACATGTCGCTATGGATAGAAAAAACATATTTTCTAGCCAAAGCGACATATTCCATCGTTATTTGTGCACTCAACATTTGTCCTAGAAATACATGTAACCCCTCATTTGAAGATCCAAGGGGCGTAGTTTCTTAAAATGGATGAATTGTCTGAATGAGGGAGAGCATGAGTTAATGTGATTGTGTGTATCATAGATGTATAATTGTGGAAGGGCAAAGATGGCACTAGCAGGATGTTTGAGCCTTGGGGACCGAGATGGCACAGGCAGGGTGTATATGGGACAAAGATGGCAAATCGTATGTGTGTTATCTGGGTGCTGGCCAGGTCTATGTGGACAATGTGGACGCCAGGGCTGGCTTTGGGTTGTGCAACCTGTGATCTATGCCTGTAATTTAGGGGGTTCTAAATATACCTTTAATGCCGTGTTTTTATGTGAATTCCAATTGATCTTTACCTGCAAAGCTGGGTTTTTGTGTTATTCTGTAGATCCATATCTGCTATGCTATGTTTCCATACATTATTTATGTATACCTGCAAATACAGGGTTTGTATGTCTTGTTCAGTTGATTAATACCTGCAATGCTGTTTCCATGTATTTATTTGATCTATACCTGCGATGCTACGTTTCATATATTATTATTGTATACCTGCAAATACAGGATTTATATGTCTGATTCTGTTTATTTGATGCAAAGCTGGTTTGTGTGTTAATGTGTTGATCTATACCTGCTATCGGCAACTGGGGCTTATATTAATATATATGGGCAGCAGGGGCTAATATATATATATCAGCAGCAGGATCTAATATTAGGCCCTGAAATCATTTAGTGCAAAAGTTAAGGTATTGTGTTGTTTAAAGGATTTCAAGGATTAGTCGCACTAAATTGTGGCTTCAGGCTTCCCATGTTGAATGATCAAGTATTGTATTGTCCAATAACAAAAGTATCATTCCATAGCACATTACTTTTGGCAATATATATATGTTTTTTCAGTGGTATGATTTAATGGTGGAAATTATTAATGCCCCCCCAGTTTGACTCTGGTATCTTGTGTGTATACTGTTTCTAGAGTCGCCACTGCTTTGGTTTAAAAGGATATTTTTATGCACTTCCCAATGTACATCGAATCCCATGTTTCTAAAGAAATTAATAAAACATTAAAACCGTTCGCAGATTAAAAAAAAAATCTGTTTCTTCTTACCCTGAAACTGCAGAAATATAAATTAATAAAGAAAGACGACAAATACAGTTTTATAATCGTCTACTTTGTCAAACAGACTTCTTCCCAAATTAAACCGTTTGCCAGAAGGTGATAAAGATCCTCAGCCTCGGAGATTTCATGTGAAGTAAGAAAAAAGAAAAAATACAATTTTCCCCGGGATACAAAGTTACAGAAAATGAAATGAATGAAATGCTTGCGCTGAGACGCGGCCGGTGCTGCCGGTGTGGGGGGGACTCACCTTCGGGGTTAGAAAATATAACAGCTAGATAAACACCCGCTGTACAAAGGAGCCCGAAGGATATCCATATCCAATAGAGGCCTCGGTCTCCTCCAGATGCTCCGCTCTCTAGAAAACATATAAAGAGCGCGGTTCACAGACACGGCGTAGGAAAGCACGGCGGGGTTTGTGGTTTCTCTGGGTTATAAAGTTGGTTTATAAAGAAAAGCGTTACTGGTTCATTTGGCTTTATATAAAGAAATAATTAGGGGAATAAATCCAGGAGATATAAATGGAATCTGATAACAGGAAATACAACATTCATTTAGAGGCAGATCGAGACCCGGTGGGGCGTTGGGGCAGAAGGTCCGACCAGCCTTTTCTATCTGCCCCAATACACTCTATATGACCGCTCTGTAGATTTGTATATTTTGGGTAAAATCCATCCAGATACATTTTATATTTTTATCTGAAGTTACTGTAAGATCCGAACAATGAAACCAGTAGGAATTAAAGAAACGCACACATGGAGCACAATCATTTTCTATGTAGTAAATCTGCTGGGGCCGTTTCCACCCCGGACCTGAGGCTCTTGTCTTTGGGGCAGTAAAAGGTGGGTAAAGACATTGGGGTGGAATAAGCGCCTGTTATTATATGTCTTACAATCCTGGAGGGCTGTCACTTGGTAACATGGTAACCGGAATATATATTCAGGGTGATTTCAGACGCTTTTCTTTCTTCCATTATTGAATTATTATTATTGCTGCCATCGAAGTTATTTGGCGGCAATTACCCTCTTGCCAGATCTCACAGGTAATCAGCCCTTAATAACAGCAACCGTACAACGTACTGGAGTCTGAGCTCAGCATCTCCATGACCCTTCGTATCGGTTGCTTGGCAGATATAAACATTTTGGCGCGACCCCTAGACTGAGAAGGTTGTTTTCTTGAAAGCATTTTCCTTACCAATCGGCATCCTCTATGTGTGTCACATGACTACGCACCGGAATTAAGCTGCCCCTGACATGATTCTAAATCTATGGTTCATGCAAGGCCTCATGATACAGATGTTTCTGTGAAAGGAATCTTTTCGCCCCACATGCAAATTACTCCACTCACCGGCGCAGGACTCAGAAATCAGGCTGGAATTTCTCTCACTGATCCGGTTCCTCACTGAGCAGCTGATCTTCCACGGGGGGGCTGAGGACACGGTGATGTTAACTCCACTCCCGCTCACTGAGGAGACAGAATCTAGCTCTATCCTTCCATTCACACTCAGTGAGTATGTCGGATCTGATCCGTTCTGGGCCCGGCAGGAGATCTCAGCGCTGCCATCCGGACGACAAGAGACACTCAGGACCGGATGTGACACTGGAGCTAACAGAGAAATATAAAGAGGATTCAGGACATATAGGGTAGAAAGTGGGTTGTGAGGGTGTAACTGAGCTCAGGGTATAAGAAGGGTCTGAGGGGTAACAAGGGGCAGAGTGTCAGGAGCAGCACCAGTCCCACCCTGTAGGTGTCCTAGGCAGTCAGAATAGGGTGCAGAGCAGATGAAGCCAATATGGGAGCTCTCCGCGGGTTAGATCAGTCTGCAGGTGGTCGGTCTTTCTCTAGAATAATTGCAAAGAGAATAGTAGGATGGGGAAACCAGTGATCTCCATACAAACTACCCCAAGCAGGGCAGAAATGGGGACAGAGATGGAGGGAGAAGGCAGCGGGGAACACGATCGGAGTGAACACTCGGAGATGATTATTCTGTCGGTACACAGCTGTCACAACCCGGGCAAGAAAGTCAGACAGAAGCCTGGATTCAGGGGATACCAAGGCCTCTGTCTGTACCCCACGATGTATAACTAATAAGCAGAAGGAACAGAAAGAACCAACAGTCAGGAATGGATTCCTCTTGACCGGACTGTGATTAGGCCAGATGGATAGCTGTGGCTGGATGGCCTGTGGACTGGGCGCTGGGTATACCTGGGAACATTTAGGTTCCGGCTACCCAGAGCCCCCCTTGTGGGATGCGGCCAGAACGTGTCAGATAATGCACCTATTAGAAATTTCACTAATACTCCTTTAGACATTAAATTATTTTATTTGCTGTATTAGTAGCACTAATATACAGAGAGATAGCGATCTTTTTATTACCGCCCTGATTTTTATTTTATTTTATTTGCCGAGTGGAAATTGATTTAATAATAAATGCCGTTTATAAAAGGTGATATAATTTGATGAAGCTGAAATGTGGATGCCATGTGCTTTTTCACCTGTTGCATTTTCTGTGTTAGATTAAGTAATAATTCATATTTGATAAAATATACTGTTTGGACTTTTTGACATGTTTTGAAGATCTATTTTCTGTGTTATCTTCTGCACTGCACGGGTAATATAGATATTTTATAGATTGATTATCGTGATGGTATAATATCTCATTTGAATTATAATTTTTGGAGTAATCTGAAAGGATTTAGGATCAGAGATAAAATATAGGGTCTCTCTTTATATTAATATTGTGGATGTGATTATGCAATAATTAATAGCGTTGTTTTTGCCTATTTCATCTCATTAATATCCCTAACAGACTACTCGCTGACATCAGTGGGGGGTCTCGCCGACATTGCTGTGTAGTCACTCTGACGGACAGGGCACTCGGCAGGATAATGACCGGATACTGCTAAAAGTAAGAGGTCAGGGCCAATGACAGATTTACAGCTGAAAGCTGCAACTACAAACAACACAAAGGCCCTGAACGATGTAAACAGCAGGAACCTAAAGGGCTGCACCAGATGATTAGGTGAACGAGGCCCAGCCAACTCCTCAAAGATCCAAAAACTAAAAAAGTTAGAGGGACCTTGTCAGATATTTTATCATAGAAAACATGTATTCCATATATTCTGTATTTTACATGAACACAAAATGGAGTCAGAGCCATTTTATTTTACTTAATCATGTAGTGATTATTTCTTTTTGTCCTTGTTCTCTCTATAATTGAGAACAAAGAAGTATTCATGTATATAGATGTTTCAGTAAGTACGATACAATTAATGTTATCTTCCATGAGAAAGTTAAGGAGTAGACGCCGCATATCCTTGGGAACGTGAATTCGTATGGGGGATACATGGTAAGACTACCAAGTCCTGAGTTACTATCTAGGAGGTAACACCTGGTGATAAGGGTGACCGAGGATAAATTCCAAACACACATGTAATGGTTTTAAGTTAATTCTTAGACCAGAGCGTCTCTCACAGGTAAAGTAAGAAATTACAACGGTGTAAATATGAGTAGAAATCCTAATTTTAATGGGTAAAACCCACTGTTATGATTGGAGAATTCCAATCAAGAGGTGGAGGCTATGATAATAAGCCCTGTTTTTAAGCTTATGTCTTGAATAATTAGAAAAAAAAACAGACCTTAAAAACTGACCCTGATATAGACAGACCCGGACGGGCTGATTCACCAAATAAACCGCAGAGAATTGGAATCTTAAGATCCTGACACCATATTTCACTCTTGGAGTTACTTTGAGTTCTAATCTATATAACTTGTAGAAAGTGATATTCTTTCCATTCAATTTTTTGCCACTGAACCTGGATTAATTTCTACAAGGACCAGTTGGATCACAGCAACAAGTGGTGGTAAATATAATCGTTTTATTATTCTGAATAGAGATGAATTTTGTCTTCTTCATATAGAATTCCCTGTTTCTGGGAAATAGTATATGGCATTATTGTATATGATATTATTGTATATGATATTATTGTATATGGCGTTATTGTATATGATATTATTGTATATGATATTATTGTATATGGCAGCTTGTGAGACTGCAGCTTATAACCCGTGATAATAACAATAATGAAAAGGTATTTTTACCTGTAGATGAAGTTTGACATTATTTGCATCTATTAGGAACTTCACTAAATACTCTTAGACATTATTAAATTATTTTAATTTGTCATATTAGTTGAACTAATATATAAGAGAGATAGTGATATTTTTATTACTGCCCTGATTATTATCAATTTTTGGTTGCTGAGTGGAATGGAAATTAATTGTGTGTTAGACTCATAAAGTATTAATTCATATTGATAACTATCGATAATATATTGTATTTCAATTGATTCATTTTTGACATGTTTTAAGAACTTTGTGTTTTATATTATGCACTGTGTGAACCATATACAGATTTTATAAATTGCATTTACAATAAATATTTTTGATTGACTATCTTGGTGATCTATATCTGATTTGAATTATAATTTTCGGCGATCTGAAAGGATTTAGGATCGGAGATAAAATATAGGGTATCTCCTTAAATTAATCTTGTGGATATGGTACCACAATAATTGGTAGCGTCGTTATTTTGCGTATGTGATAAAATATTGGTCTTGCCTATTTTGTCTCATTAATATCCCTAACAACCTCCAGAGGCTGCGAGTGGACGAGCAACAAGCAGTATTAGTCAGATAGTATTCATTATTATGTATGATTGTCAGCCTTTGGACCTGGGCAGGGAGCCGTGTACGTGATGTCTTTATATTCACAGAGCGTAATATAACGCGGACAGTCTTCATATCTGCACAGAGGAGCCTTAAACATAACAGTCCCCGAGCATCTCTACAGAGTCCAACTTACCGATAACCGACAGTCTGACCTCGATGTCTCTGTAATCCGCAGTGTTGGTCACGTGACAGACATAAACTCCTTCGTCACGATGCTCCACGTGGGTCAGAGTCAGGTCCAGTCTCCCGTTAGACAAGTCAGGAGCCATGTTGGTGCGACCTCTGTACTGAGGAGCCTGGTGCCTTAAATCGAATTGTCCTTTATAAAAGGCGAGAAGCACCAGGGATGGTTTTGTGCCGATCTTCTTCACCCATGACACCAGCAGATCCTCTGTGCCAGATATAAATGGGACTGAACAGGGAAGGACGGCGGTTCCATGAAGGACAGCAGTGACATTCTGTACGGAGCCTGTTAGAGAATGAAAGGAACATCACGTGTATTAATATTACTCCGCGGCATTAAATAATAATAACAGCAACAGAGAGAGACGGATTTAAAAAGGTTTCTCCACAGAGACGAGACGTTAAATGGGAGTCCCGGAGTGTTATGAAGATAAACCTGCATAGTGTTCTATATACTGATGTCATATACTTTTCCACTTCTGACATCACCTGACAGCGCCGGCCCATCTTTACTCTGGGGTACGACACCTGACTACTTTGTCATCCACACCACAAAATCTATGATCACTCCAAAATAGACAATAATTAAAGTATATAACTTTGATTATCAACACAACCCAGAACCAAACCAGCTTCTTTCGTGGCTGCAGAGGACCTGCGATGGGAACGCTGGCTCTGCTGGGCAAAAGAGTAGAGCTAGAGGACCACTTGGATCCACACCGCGCGTGCACAACCCCCGGCTTTGCTGTATTAATAATTAATGGAATCCATTTATTTTGTGTTCCACAAAATGTGAGGTTTAATGGTAGTGTAAGTGTATTACTGACACACAACCCATGGACGGCATTTCAGAAAATGACGCACTGTGCATAGCGCTGTCCCCTGCCCCGGCCTGTAAAACATGTGAACAAAAATAAATCAATCAATAAAACGGCCCTAAATATAATCAATTCATTTTTTTCCATAACATTTGTTATTAAGGCTGAGAACTAAACAATTTGTCAGAAGCTGAAAAGCCGTTGACTTAGATATACGACATAAACATAATGATATGAAAGTTCACGAATACAACAATGTTCAGAGCCAATGTTCTTCATTCCCTACAGCGGTTCTGAAGATCGGATATCTATTTAAAACTACGCTAGAACTCGCTGCTGTCTTCAGACAAGTCCTGGTGACGTGGAAAATACAAACGTCCAGAAATCAACAAGTCATGGGTAAAAAATGCGTTTCAGAGAGAGAATATGTAACAGTCTTGGGCTTTTTTTTCCTTTTATATATACTCATTATGACCACGGCCTCTGCTGATGTATGGGGTCAGTCGGCATAGTCCTTGTTAGGTCCGGACCTTAATTAGTTTCTGACATTGCCGACTCCATTCATGGGGTCTCTCCAGTTCTCGTAAACCGCTATCCACACCAAGCTTGGGCTTTTGGTAGCCCCTGTTGTGTCTGTATATGTTAATGTATATTTGTTATGGGCGCCAGCTGACCCGTTTATATTGTACAGCGCTGTGTAATTTGTTGGCACTTAATTAATAAAAGGTAACAATAATATGTCAACCAAAATGTAAAATTCCTTATTGAGCTGAGTTGTAATCTATAAAAACACACGGCTCTGCATATAGAACCTGTCACACGTGGCCCTCGGGGGCCAGCGAGCGTAGCCTGCCTGCCCCCCGCAAGGCACGCCCCCGATAGGCAGCAGGCACGCCCCCGATATTTTGAGGAGACAGTGATTGTTTCTGGAATTGATGGATTCTTACCTTCGCATGGTGCCCAGGGAAGCAGGAGTAGCGAGACAGCAATGCCATGGACCTAAAACAGCAAAATTACAGCATTATTACAAAAAAAGTAAAACAAATTACAAATATATGAAAGCTTGGTGTTTTTCTGTTGTGTTCCATGCTGGATGTTAGCCTTCTTCTGAAACCAGGCCCCTGGACTACTCTGCCAGGTCTGCAACGAGTTTATAAAATCATATTTTGTATAATTCTGTATGTTTTCCTGTATATGTACCAAATATGTTCTTTGGGGAGATTGTTTCTTTTTTGGCCAAATGTTGGTAATTGTGAACTCCTTTGTCCTGATCCCCTCCCCCTCCTGCCTCCTACAAGCCACAGGTCTGCGGTTTGCACCTAAGAGAACTCTGTCTTATCTCATCTCTCTCTCTCTTCTCTTGTAGCCTTTCTGTTGCATCCCAAGCCCTCTGCCAGCCACCTTCTGAAACGCTAACGCACTCGCTGCATGATGTCATAGGTTTGAAAGACAAGAGGAAACTGGCACCTATGGGCACTTCTTCAACCAATCAGCAACAAACTGAACCTATATTCAGAGGAACCCGCAGAATCATGCGCGGTATACATGAACGTATACACAAACCTGAATTTGAGATTGTTGAAGCCAATCAGAAGCCGCAATTTCCTGGAGCCTGGCACTGATGTGATTCGCCATTCCTCCTGAGAAGGAACGGATTTTCTTGGCTGCTCATAGGCTGTGCGTGCTGCCTCGCATTTAGCTGAGGAGTCACGTGACCTGGCGTTACGTGACCCTGTGGTGAAACGTGTGGCTCCTCAGACAGCATGTAAGCAGCCACGAAAATCTGTTAAGCGAAGGGGTTGAGTAAGGGAAGGAGGGAGACAGGTGGGGGAAGGAGGAAAAGTGTATGTGAGCATGCATGTATGTATGTGTGTTTGTGAGCACGTGTGTGTGAGCACGGAGGTGTGTGTGTAAGTGTCAGCATGGATATGTATGCGCGTGTGTGTATGTTAGCACAGATGTGTATGTTTGTGTTTAAGCACCAGTGTGTTTGTGTGTGAGCATGTATGTCTATGTGTAAGTGCACGTTAGTAAATATGTGTGTGTTGGTGTGAGTGTGTACATCCGTGCACAAGCGGGAGTATGTGTAGAAATGTGTGCCGGTGCATGTGTGAGTTACTGGGGGGAGAGGCAAGGGCAAGAAGAGGGTGCCAAATATAATAATGATTCTGAATAAGAGGAGAGATGGGGAGAAAGAAGAGCAATAATGAGATGGAGATAGAATGGGGACAAAGGGGAAAGATAAAGACAAAGAAGAGAAATTGAGATTAAGAGAAGGATAAACACGTGTGTGTGCGGGTGTTAGAGTGAGTTTGCATGTTAGTGTGTTCCAGTAACCCTATACTCGCCCCTGACTACACGTTAAAAAAATGATTAAAAAACCCTCACTACCCAAAAACCCTTAATCCAGTAGTAATAAACATACAATATGATTGGGTAATATGTAAAGAATTGATGTGGCCCCCTGAACATAAAAACATTTGCACGCGCAATTAATTGGAGAAGAAATCGCAGGTTAAATTGCAAAAAAAAAAATAGTTAGAAGTCCAGCAGGACGGAGCGATCGATGCGGAGCGGGCAACGCTGGGTTAATGCGCAGCTATAGTGGGTAACAGAGAAAGTGATTGTGGTGTAAAGTTTGGAAATGGTGAATTCCATTACTGTGACCCCGACTTACCCAACGCAACGGCTTCATTACAGAGACAGACATTCTGCCAGCTTCTAGGGATTGGGGCATCTTATTGGACTAGGCCATTGCTTTGAAGTATTTGTTCGTTCCGTATATTACTAAAAAAAAAAAAGATTTTTTTTAACAATATTTTTGCGAAAATGAAAGATCGCTTATCGCATCCGGTATACTAAAGGTTAAACATGCCAGGAAAAGAATACATTTTTTGTCACTGAACTAATATTTTTAGAAATGACACAGAGCAGATTGAGTGGAAGAAGAGGGGCGACTGACACCTAAACGGGGGGTATGATGTAATAGGTATATTGTCTGTGTTTCTAATAGTATTTGGGGCGCTATAGCGTTACATTTCCACAGTAAAATGCACTACACTGTAAGATATTATATGGGGGGGTGAGATATTATATAGGGGTGTATGTGTGAGATATGTGCAGTGTAACTGTGTTGGTCCAATGGTGGAATTTTGTAATATATGCAGAAATGTTAGAAAATGTAATTTGCTGGATATGAGTGGATATTTACCTTTAATTTGTTTAATAAACCTATCTAATTTTGCAGGGAGATATATTTGTGTGAGAACTCCGCCTACTCCACTCAGAATTCTATCATTATATGATTATTATCACGTTTGCAGGTCTAAAGAAAAAGCGTCTGAGGGGCCACGACCACTGATTTCGCTCCTGTGTGCCGGGGCTGACATGATACTAAGGCATCGGGGTCAAGTGTAATACACAATAGTGGGGCTGGATGGTGCAAATGCAAGAGTGGGGGCATTAATCCACAAGGGGCGCTGGCTAAAGTACTCGCCATAAATTGAAAATAAACGGGGCTAATTTTTAAGTTGATAATGCTGTATGGACTGCAAATAATGTTATAAAGATACAAATGGCTGTTGGCAGAACAAAGGTTCCCCACCCCTGGGCTAGAGGGTCAGAGGCTGAGATGGAATGGAAGGAAGTTTTACTTTACCAAGAGCGTGGTGGATAAGTGGAGCAGCCTCACAGCAGAAGGTAATGCAGTGAGGGGATTAAACATGCGCGGGATAGACATCTAAGACGAGACCAACGACTGATTAAGGTTTGAGTCGTTACAGCAGGAGAAACGGGCGACTAGACGGGGGCCGGATGGAGTTACTGAATCACAGAAGCAAACATTCAGGACGAGAAGCCCGAGAAGGATTGCGCAATAAACTCACCCGTGATCTGGAGATGTGAATCCTCCGGTGTCGGAACGCGATGTGGTTTCAAAGCACTGAAGAATTAATAAGCAGTGGGGAGAAGGCGCTTCCTGTCCCTGTCCCAGAGTGAAGAATAACCGAGAATAACCCTCAGGCACAGGCAGAGAGAGGTTTTATTTGGCGGGCAGCCAGCATGTCGTTTAACCTGGACCCAGGTTGTTTTTTCTTTTTTGTATCGTTTACAATGGCGGATTTAACTAAACCCACACAAGTTATAAATTGTTTTTTCAGGACAAGCAGGGCTTATACCACCTGATATATTATATATTACAAGAAGTACGTGTGATCATATATACAACAATCAATAAAATCTTTAATAAGATTAATATTATATTTTACATCACTACAGGAATGTAATCTCCGTTCACAGTCAGGTCATCTCGCTGACCGCATGTTACTGTATAAATATATATATACGTATAATACGCCTGAAGAAGAGACCCGGGTGGTCTCCGAAGCTTCCAATCCATTATAAACGTATCATCTTCACCAATGCGCTCTCTCTCTTTCTATGGCTGACGCGGCGCTCTATTCCTTTTCATAACAGAATCGTGGCCGATACGGCTCCAGTTATTCCGGGTTTAGAGAATCCATTATATGGGGCAGCGCAGAGCTGGGGCTGTTTGTCCAGGACTGGGGCAAAAATCAAATGGCTTTTGTTAATTCTTTATGTTTATTGATGTTATTTATTATATTTAGGTGTTAAATTTGGAGACCACAAGTCTAGTTAACCGATCCCGATGAGCTTTTTGTCTATACATTTTTACCCCAATACGTTGTGTCCTCTATAGCTGCTATCAACGATGAAACCGCTATGTTCAGTTGGAAGTACAGTGGGGCAAAAAAGTATTTAGTCAGCCACCAATTGTTCTCCCACTTAAAAGATGAGAGAGGCCTGTAATTTTCACCATAAATAAAACTGTGAGAGACAGAATGGGGGGGAAAGAATACAGGAAATCACATTGTAGGATTTCTAATGAATTCACTGGTAATCTCCTCTGTCCTCCACTCTTTACCTGTATTAATGGCACCTGTTTGAACTTGTTATCAGTATAAAAGACACCTGTCCACGGGGCGTGGCCTGGAGCTTGGTGAAGATGGACGCACTGTGAGTTAGCTCCTGCTCCATCCCTGACAATTTTAGCTCTCATAGCAGTACTACCCGTACTTACTTGGCTTTTTCCTGCCGACCGGCGAGATGTCCACACGTAGAGGCGGCAACCCGGGTCTTACCTCTGAGGTGCCGGACTATTTCAAGAAAAAAGACGCTCTACGTGGCGAGGGCCTGGAGGGGGTGAACGACGCGGGGCCCTGTACGCGGGGGGATATTGCCGATTTCAAGGCTTGTATCCTCTCGGTGAAGCAGGAACTCCAATCCGACCTCAAGTCGGGTCTCTCCGCGATCTCGGCGGATCTATCAGCTTTAGCCACCAGGACTGTTCACCTGGAACAGGAGGTGGAGGATCTTGCGGCGGCTCATCGTGACAGAGATTGCGACATGGCGCGGCTGGAGACCATGTGTGCGGCTCTTCAGGATGCGGTGGAAGATCTTCACAACCGCTCCCCGCGCTCCAACTTGAGGGTCCGAGGTGTTCCGGAGTCTGTGGTAGATGTCCATTCTTTTTTTCACCGCTACTTGCGGCAGCTTCTACCGGACTTACCTGAGGCCGAACTTCATCTTGAGAGGGTCCACAGGGCTCTGCGACCGAGGCCGGGTATTGGCGATCCCCCACGGGATATTATTATGAAATGCCATTTTTTCACCACTAAGGACGCTATCCTACGGGTCACGCGGAATGCATCTCCTGCCATGGACGGCATTACCCCTGTCTGGTATGCCGATATCGCACCGACCACCCTCCGCAAGCGACGGGCCATGAAACCGGTAACGGATCTTCTCCGCGAGAAGGGGATCTCCTATCGCTGGGGATTCCCTTTCAAGCTACTTGTCCAGGACGGAGGCTCCCTTCTGACGCTCCACGGCCTGGATGGGGCCGTGCCATTCCTGCGGCGCTTGGGATTGCAGGCTCCACGGTCCCTGGACCTACCGACTCGTGAGACCCCTCATCTACCGGGACATCGCGACAGATCTCCACTCCGCCAGGACTCCCCCAGATCATCGCCCCGAGCGGTGGTAGGCCCCGCACCGTCTCCGGAATCTACCTGAGCATGCAGCCTTCGGTGACTCTTGTTATTCGGGATATGTTTCCTGAGCTCGGGACGGGCTCCCATTACGCCGGTTTCTGTTTTCTGTTCACGGGACAGTTAAGTGCCTTATTTTGGATTATTATTTTGCGCGTTTTTTCGGTCGATTTTGTTTTACCTCAGTATTGACTTCCACCTGGCCTCTGCGCCTACTTGTCCGAGTAGTGCGGCCATATTTACGTGAATACCCTTCCTTGTGCGTGCGTTTTGTTGTTTTTTTTTTTAAAAAAAACATTAGTTTTCTTCATATTTTTTATTTTATTATTATTTTGTATGTATGATGCCTGCACTTGACGGCGCTTCTTGAGTGCCTCTTCTATCTAACGGGGCTGTACTGGACGCTCTTTTCAGGGTCTCCGGGTCCCTCTATACGCCCGCAAGTGTTATCTACACTGCCCTTTGGGTTTTACATCTCCTAAGCACCCGTATTCCTCCCCACTCATCCCCATTCCCTTCCCTACCCCCATTCTTCTCCTCCCTCCATCCTTCTCCCTCCCTTACTCTCCTCCCTTACCCCATTCCCTTACCCCTCTCGCGCCCTTACCTCCCTAATCCCCCTATGGCGCAGGGTGCCGTTTGTTTTTATGTTGCATTGTGTTGACCTGTTATCGCCTTATTATGACCGCACCTGACAGCGATTTTTCTGCGCTTCTTACGCATTTTTGTGGGCTGTGCTGGACGATCTGTTTCTGGTCTCCAGGTTCTACCACTCGTCCGCGGGTGCTGCACGCACTGTCTTGCGGATTATGCACACACGCAGATCACACCTATGTACTCCCATGTTTCTATTCCCTCCTGCCAATCACCCCTACAATCTCTATAAAGCAGGTGTTGTAGGCACCTTACATTGGATCATACACCCACAAGCACACACATTTATACTCACCCGCTGACATTCATACTCACTTCTCCTTTTTTTTTTTCTTTTCCTTTTTTCTCCCCGATTTGTCACACATTTACATGCGCCTGTCCCTCCACCTTTTCATCGGTCTGCTGTGGTTCCTGTTTTTTCAGTTTTTCGTTTTAGTGCCAGTTCGCAGGGTGTACTTCTCCTGCATTATATGTTTGCTGCCAGGGGAGGGCTTGTTCCGTCTCATCACCCAGTAACCCCCGTGGTGTTCTATTGTGGACGTGGTGGTTCCGTCCATTGTATTTACATTTGTTTTTCTGTTTCTCCTGGAGGTCTGTCCCTCCAGTGTTCTTCTCTTTTTTTTCTCTCTCTTTTTCCTTCTCTTCTCTCTCCCTTTCACTTCCTCTTTCTCCCCTTCTTCTCTTTTACCCTCTTGTTCTCTCCCCTTGTTTGTCTCCTAATCTGGTCCTATGGTGACTCCGGCCTCTTCCGCTTTGAAGATTGTCTCCCATAATGTCAGAGGCCTGCTTTCTCCGCAAAAACGTAGGATGGCGCTTCAGCACTACCTTAGATCCAAAGCTGATATTGTTCTTCTGCAAGAGACTCATTTTCGTAAAACAAGCATTCCCAAGTTCTCGGATCCACGGTTTCCCACGCATTTCCACTCTGCCGCTCCAGACAAACACAATGGGGTGTCCATCCTGATACATAAACGTCTCCACTTCCAAGCCCTTCGTTCATCTTCGGACTCTGAGGGCCGCTTTCTCCGCCTGGACTGTTTGATTCATGACCAACCCGTTATGATTGTGAATATATACGCCCCGACCCCGCCGACTTCTAAGTTTTTCGATGAACTGGCCCATTCGCTTTTGACGGCACCTCCAGGGAGCATTATCGTTGGTGGGGACTGCAACTCAGTGATGGATCCATATTTAGACCGCACCCTGTCAGTCGCTCGTACCTCGAAATCTTTTTAAGCCTCTGCAACGTTTCACCAAATCGATGGGACTGTTCGATGCTTGGCGCCTTCTACACCCTTCTGACAGAGACTACTCTTTTTATTCTCATCCACATACAATGTACTCAAGACTCGATTATTTTTTTCTGAATCAGCACCTGCTCCCATCGCTTCTGAGCTCCTCCATTCATGAAATCTCCTGGTCCGACCATGCTATGATTGACATCACCCTTTCGGCTCTTCAACCGCCTAACCTGCGGCCCCTTTGGCGTTTGAATGATGCCCTCCTCCTCGATCCTGAGACGCGAGGGACTATCTCACAATCTCTCTCCGATTACTTTCAGGACAATTTGACCCCTGAAGTCTCCCTGGGCACTGTTTGGGACGCTCACAAAGCAGTCCTTCGAGGACAATTTATAGCGATTGCATCCGCCCGGCGGAAACAGCGTCTCTCTCAGATTACAGCCCTCACGACCTCGCTGACTACCTTACAAGCAACCCACAAGCGTTCCGGTGATCCCAGTCTCCTTCGCGATATTGTCGCCACCCAAGGCCAACTGAATCTGTTGTTATCTACTGACTCCATCCGAGCGACC
>VKOC01015628.1:0-37898 GCA_009364415.1 Spea multiplicata | reverse complement strand
TACGGGAACTGACACATGATGACAGTCTTTGTAAATACAGATGTTTCAAAAGGTGCAGCAAAACCAAGCCCCAATAACCTGGTTCTTTGCAGTCAAGTGGTGGTGGTGTTCCTTGTGGGCCAAGTAGGACCTAACAGAAGAGGGCCTCTTACAACCACAAGAGCACAGAAGATAGGGCACAGACACCTTACCTGCAGGTCTGACATGTATGATAGAGGATAAAAGTGAGTGTGTAGGGGGCAGTTACAATGCAGAGCCCAAGGGTCTTGGACCTCTGTGTTGTGAACCACTGCTATAACATACATTGTTTTCAAAGTAAATATATTCAGAAGAAATCTACCTCTAAAGCTCTTGTATAAAACAAATATTTGACTATTCATCAAAAACAAACACTCAAAATAATTATATTTGCTCTTATAAAAAAAGAAGGTTTGAAGCTGGTTAGTAGTATAATTTAAATGTAAAAAAAACATTTTAGGCATGCTGTAAGGATGGAGGGGGAAAAATTTGGGAAAAGTACCATTTGTAAATGATTCCATAGATCATCCTGGTCAGCATTTGAGTATGAAAATGTCTTCAAGTATGACTGTGATGAAACAAATGGAAGGCTTATTACTGCTTTAGGAGGTAAAAAAATAATTTTGCATAAATGTTTTAAAGCTTAACCTGCCACCTTTCCTAATATTACAGAGGTAAATAAAAAAATTAGTACAAAAGAAAAGGAAATTCTAAACTCACACTGATCCCTTTAAGGAAGAGTTTGTCATTGAGGAAGCTGGTTACCATTCGGACAAGTGCAGCACCCTGCGGAAGAAAAATAATTTAATTTCATCATACAAACAGTATTTTGTAACATTTACATCATCTCTATGATTTTTTTTCTGATGTTTTTTAAATGAAGTCAGGAAGAAGAGCTATGCTGTTGAACTGCCTGTTTCTTGCTCGGACAGATAGCAGTTTCTGAGTGTAGCATAGAGAGGTGCAGCAAATGGACTTGCAGAAATTCTAAAATGAACTTTTATGATAAAGTAAACAGTTATTGGAGCCAGCATTTTCAAATTCTCTTTCTAGATTGTTTATTGAAAGAAGAATTGGTTGTATTTTGTGTAATCCTACAGGAAATTTTATATTCAGCCAATGTAAATCAATTTACTTGAGCTGCCTTGCATAATCATCACATTGTTACTGCAATAATTTCATATTTTTCAAATTATTCTTTATGTTTATTCTGCTTAGCTTGCTTAAAAAAATAATACATATAATACTGTATAGTGAACTGATCATTCTTGTATGTCTAGGCACAAAGCCTTCGGTCAGGGGCATCTCTAGGTTCGAAAAAGAACTGGGGCTTAACCCAAAGGGAACTATTATATCCACTGCGATTTGTGCCGTGTGCCAACATTTTTAACAACATCACTGTGATTCCTTTATTTATAGTCCATCAGAGAGCTGCTGCTGCTGTACTACTTAAGGGTAGTAATGGGCCCTCCTGAGGGTGAAGTAAATACTTGGGGCATCAGCCACCTTAGCCCACCCCTAGCAATACCCCTGCCCTCACTACAAATGTATTATTAAATGAGGACTAGTTTTATTTTAGGAGGTGCTGGTAGAGACACGGTTAGGGGCCAGGATTTTACCAAGACCTACAGAAAACTATTTGTATAACTGAATAGGTTAGTCACACAATGTAATACATTTTCTGTTGCTTCTATGCACATAATTGTGACTTTTTGAGTCATAGAACACTGTGATATTCACATCTAAGGAGTTATGAGGGACAGAGGGATTTGGCTCCCAAACATTACTGAACTGAATAATAAAATCAGCCCTGGCACATATCGCAGCTCTGAAGCTACACTTTTACAACATGTAGTCTCATCCTTAAATGTAAGTAGGAGGTGAAATTAGACCAACAATCATGTGCACGGTGTGCCCAACTGTGGTCCTAAAAAAAAAGAGACTGTTCCTCAAAACAGGAGGAGCTAGTGTATTTAAGATAAAATTATAAATTAATCTATAACTGAAAACCCTTTAACCACTTGTTGTATTAGTATTTTAATATACATTTTACATTATCCAAAGACACGTTTTATTTCTCTGACTTTCACCTAAGGCACAGCCAGGACATAAAATGCTAAGTGTCTTTATTACCCATGATACTAAAGTGAATTTCCCATTTAGTACGTAATAACACGCTTCCTGGACTGGGCAGCGTTTCAACCAACATGAAAATCTAATGCCAGAGATTGTTTACGGAGCAACAATATCTTAAGTCAAGGGTAAAGAAAGTTTAAATTGTGATGGGACAGCAAGATTGCAGCTCCCACATGCAACTCAACAAAACGACGGTAGCTAATGTTATAGATGCCTTAGCAAAAGGAGAGAAATAGAAAAGAAAAAAATGTTATTCATATGTTCTACATAAGCATGAGAACTAGGATCAGGCATAATCTGGAGCATTTGCACGTTTGAATTTCAACACAGGTAATTTCGTCTTCTTTGTATATAATGTGGATTTCCAGCAGATTTTGTAGCTGGAGTGTGACGGTTGTTGTTTTAGATTAGTCACTAGTAAAAATGGACATATAGCGAACACATTTTATAACACCAGGAAAAATGAGGCATAAAGATATTCATACATGAGTACAGGAACGTCAAAGGAATATGTTCACTAAAATAGAAAATACTTTTTTTAATAGAGTCTACTGTTACTATAGATAAAACACTTAATGCTATGTATTAAAAAAACACAGTTTGAATGACATTATGTGTTAAAATCATAGGAAGAATAATTACCTTGTTATACGTGAACATATCAAATAATGGCATTATATCATCCGTCGTTTGGATGGCCTCTCCTTTCACCGATAAAGCTCTTAGAGTTGAAATGCCATCTCTTTCAAACATGTAGAGTAAGTTGTGCACAAGAAACATTTCATTCTGTAATATGGGTTTAATGTATTAACTATTTATTTATGATAACATGTATTATGCCAATGGTTACTAATGGTTAGAACCACATTTTACACCAATCCAGAGTGACATAAGCCCTGGAGTTTATTATGAATTATCATGGTGTTTCATTTTAATCAACTAAAACATAAAAACATGTATTTATGTCTGAGAAGAAACATAACATACACCTATAGAAAGACAATGTAGGGTGACTATTTTGTAATTAAATCAGCAGTCCCTGGAGAGCAAAAAACAACCATATGCACAAGTGCATACCTCCCAAGTCTCCCTATTTCTATTATCTCTAAATGTTTGATGGGTATGCATGTTTCCAAGTGTTCTACAATCCTAAAAATGACTAATGTATATGGAAACACCAGGACAATTAATGTTCATAAATTAAATTGTTTAAATAAAATATGTATTCAGTTACATAAAAATGCCTCGATAAAGCCCCACTCTTAGCCATGCTTCCTAAAACAGAGGTGTCTCTCTATGGCCATTTGATATGTTGGGAGGTATACATGAAGTACACATAAAGTGCAAGCATCCCAGCAGCACGAAAATAAAATCATAACTTCATATTTTCCGGCAGAAAAGTTACTCTATAACAAGGCTTATTTTCCCTACATAATGGCCCTTTGTAGATTTTTTATGTTAGTCGGGAGACAGTGAAAACATTTATTTTTCATAAAAGCTGCAATATGCATATGGTGAGAAATGGCTATGTAGAGAAAAAAATCTCTTAGCTGATAAAATTGCATGACTTGCTCCAACAGAGAAAATGCAAGATAATTATCTTCAAGTGATGCTGTACCCTGAAAACGGATCTTGTAAATCTTCAAAGAAACAGTACCTTGTGACATTACGTTTAAAAAAAAACAGAAAAGAGTAAAGAGATGGGGCTTAAAATGTATCTAAAATTGCTTCCTTTTTAACAGTAATTTTAATGATTTTCTTTGAATCTTCAGGTACCTCTTTTAACCTTTACTGCATTGTCATTGGATGGTTTCTCTTCATCAATGCAATATACATGTACAAGAGTATGCATTTCTTCAATGAAAGGTCTCAGTTCTATATATAGATTGATTATGCATATTATCCAACTTAGATGAATAGGAACAACTCCCTTAAAAGCACTAAACAATGAATCATATGCACAATGCCAGTGCTGATCTACAGCTATTAGATATTCAGGTATCCCATTTAATATCTACTCACAAGCATAGGAATTCAAAAACAGAAACATTAGTTATTAACTAGATGTTACCAAATTGCTTTGCAGAATTTACCATCTTTACATGCAGGGAAGTCTGAATTGAAATACCTCATTGGCTCCATGATGTGTGGAAATGATATCTACTCAATCCACAATACACTTTTTCTATTCTAGATTGGAATCTAATTTTGACCGCTTTTAACTGTAAAAAAAATTCCATCACCAATCATCAGGGTAATAGCATTTAATGGTACTTAATAATATGCCTTATTTGTATGTTCTTTATATCACCATGATGATCATGCTCATACAACAAATCAGGTTAGAAGAGTATAAGTATGGTTAAGCAATTTTATTATATACAGACTGATTACAAAATAAGATCCTAGTAACAGTCCCACATAGGAGTACTTACCAGTTTTAGCTTGGAGTTAATGAAGCTGGCACCTATAAATTCCATATATGAAGCAAAGCCTTCATTTAACCATATATCATTCCACCACTTCATCGTAACAAGGTTCCCAAACCACTTAAGTAAAAAAATAAAATTAAAAGAAATGACATTTTAAGTGTATGTAATCCTTAAAAGAAATAAATCATCAAAACACTACATTATTAGTAATTTACAGGTTCCATCATATTCATTAACTTATGAATGCTTGGAAAATTATTCATCAAAGAAGTTAAACAGAAGTACATATATTTCCTTAGGAAAGGACTTGATATTTATAGCATTCGCCTCCAGAGGCAAGCTGCAAGCCACTATGTATATATAAGGTAAAATAAAAATATATAAATGATATAACAAATATAATTTAAAAAAAAGTTTTAAAAAGTACTACCTTTTGTGGACTACAAATTCCATGACTTGCAGTATCTATATTAATCTGTGTAGCAGTGTCTGTGTGTATGCGCTCTTGGTTTATTTATTTATTTTAGCTTTTTGTAGGGGAGGTTTATAATAGGGGGCAAATTGTGATGACGTAATTATTGATCCGTGTGTATTACCATGGACCGATTGGTAGCATCCTCTGCTTTGTAAAAGAAACCTTGGCATTAAACTGAAAAGGGAAACTTTCCGATATAACAGGAGGTCTAGCATCTACAGTTAAGTATAAAGACAAGCCCCTGCAGGGAAAGGCTTTCCAGTCCCTCGACAGGAACCATTCGTTCCAAGTTTACTTTACCCATTGTTGAAGAGGGACCCCGCAGTGTCATCAATATATGAGATACATTGTTGGCTAATGGGTCTACTTTGCCAACCACATGTTAAATATCTGGATTATTCATTTTGCATTTGTCTACAAACAATTTATTGTAATAGCCTAATGAATTCGGAACAGTATGTTCTCCAAGTGGACAGTATAATACGAAGAATTATGGTAAGTGCAGGCTGGGAACTATGTGAAACATAACATGCTGAACTATGCAACTTTTACTTTTATCTAATGCAAACTTTATGATGTAGAGTCTCTTTAACAGCATCAAAATGGAAGACAAAAAAGATTTAGGACATTTTACCACATGCCTGGTGTCCTATCTCATGAGCAACAATCAGGCAGATCAAAGCCTTTGCATCGCTGAATTTCTGATTAGGGTTGTAAATCAATGATGGCTCTTGAAAAGTAATTAAACCCCAGTTTTCCATTGCACCAACACCAAACTTAGGTATCGCCACAAAATCTAGCAGAAAATTTAAAAAAAAATGTTATTGTGGGTAAAGATTCCATTATTGCAGTTACATTAAGAATGTTTGCATTAGTGGCATTAGTAATGTAATTGATGATAAATAAAATGGATCCAGCAGCAAACAAATTCTTGTTATTCAAAGTTTAATACAAACTTTATGGAGGAGAGGTTGTAGAAGGTAGCTCATAAAAAAATATTCTCAATCAAAAGTTTACAATAAAGCCCTGCCTGATAGCTATTAAAATGCCATGGCTTTAACAAGGTAAAATTCAGGAAATTTAGCTGTTAGTGGAAAGGTAACGTTGAAATGAAATAGACTAAATTCTACAAAACTGTACAGTATTTCATGGATATCCAAGCATAACCCAAGGTGTCTTACAACTTACTCATGTATTAGTCTTGAGAAGTCTTGAATCATTTTGAGTTGTTTTAGTCCATCAATAATGAATAATGGAGTGAAAATAAAATATTTAAGAGACTGATCATTATTCAAATTGCAAAATGTAGAGATAAAAGACTCTCATGTGGAAGTTAGCTTATTTTAACATGAAGTTTTAACATAAAGTCTTAACATTTCACTTTGAAGGCTCGATTGGTAACTTCTCTTTGATATTTCTTGATATTAAAAAAACACACATACCTGGTGAACAGAACTCTGCTTATTAACAAGAAATTCTTGAACATGAAAAATGTGTTTGCATTTTACATAATTTTGCACATTGAATTTTCTTTGTAATAAAAAGGTAATATAAAAGTATTGAAATTATGAATAGCACATTGACTTTTTATCCTGCTCTGCTTATAATCTTATTTATTAGCAGGGTAGTTTGGTTTGATCTTTGTAACTTGGTTTGCTACTTGGTATAAGACACTCAGAGAAGTCAGGGAAATTGTAATTGTGTCACCAGGGCACAATGTGAAGGCATAATCGTAACATTAAAACATATAAATCACTGAACTGCTTTACTTTTTTGTAAAAAAAAAAGAGTAAAACATGAAATTATGTTTTTGTTTCCAGATGGCCTTTAACATTTTTTTTCTACTCTGTAAAAAAAACCTAAATTATTTATTCTTTCTTTCTATGTTAAGTGTATGCACAACTTATTATTATTATTTCCCAAAGGTATTTTTGTGGGAAAAAAACCTTACCTGTTTTTTGAAGAGGGTATGTGACATTTAATAAATCTTCCATAAACGAAAGTATTGGCCCAGCGATACTCAATGCAAAACTGGCATATCCTTTTTGTACAGCTTCTTTACGGGCCCAAATTCGAATCTATGTAATACAAAATCACTTAGGACGCTGCAATGTTTTAACATACTTTATAAAATCAGTTTTGGAAATATTATGAGAATTGATTGATGTTTAAGAGTTAACAATTTTGTCAAAATATACTGATTATGACTCTAGAAAAAATACGAATTGGTTGTATGATGGCATGTTAGATGTAGGTACTGTGAATAATAGAATCAACTGAATATGTTGCTTTTTACCTTAGCAGGATCTTTTTAAATTCAGACTATACAATAAATATCCTCAAATTTGTATTCATCTAACACATACAAATGCTATTGTTTTTTTGTTCTAAACAGTTCTTTTAAAAGATTTTGAAGAATGACAAAATTCAAACAAATTAATCTAACCTGAAAGCAGTGGTCTAGTCCTCAGATTAAAAACAAAAATAGTTCATATTGGAGTAAATTTTTCATTGACTCCATAACATTTTATTGCTTACTATGGGAGCTGGGATCTTAAGGATTTCAGTGAAAGGACTACAGCTCATGTACAGGAAGCATACTTAAGTATGCTTCCTGCTACCAATAGAGATGTGGAAGGGGAGGTAAACAAGACAAATATCAAAATAGCAAAAGAAAACATTAATTGTCATGCAGAAAAATGCATTGGAGTCTACCTAGTAATGGAGTCTTTTTGTATAATATGTGCACATAATCCCCCTGAATTGCGTTTTGTACAATTACATTATCATGTTTCTCCTCTTTCTCAAGTCACCAATGACATTGAGACAATGAGCGTTTAGGCTCCCCAAGGGCTGTGCTTCAGTCCTGTATTTTCTAGATAGAATTTTAATGTGCCGGTGTCTATTAAAACTATGTCGGGCTCAGCCCTAGCAGATCAGGATAAACGTGTCTGGGTTGGCCCTTCGTAATGCACAGTGCGGTGGGCGAGTTGAAAATGAAAGTCTCCTGCTTTGGTGAATAAACTGCTATCTTAAAGCAGGTTGGTGTATTAAAAATTGTGTCTTAAAAGTTGGGAACCAGCAGACGTTTTATAACATTAAATATTTTTATTCTAGTTAGCAATACATCAGACAGTTACGCAAAAAAAAGTACATTTAAGGAAATAATCTGGAAAATTGTGTGCATTCTGCAAATGTCTGATTGTTACTACATGTGAATAACAACCTGTAAATGAATGCAGACTAATTGTAAAAATGATCTATTCGCATCTTAATGGAAAGCATCGAAATTAAAATCGAAATGAAAACACTACAATACTACAAACTTAATTTTATTCCAGCGTGAAAACAAAAACTTACATTGCTGATTTAATTTACAATAGAACCAACATCTGCCTATTTGAAAGCTGTTTTTATTTCTAAGTTATTTAAAACATGGGTTTTGCAATATCCTAAATAGCAGATATAACATTCCATACTCAGCAGGACAGCCGTCTAATCTTCCTATTGTTTTGATGCTTATTTTATACCTGTTTTCTCTGTGTGCCCTCTAGAGTATTTTAGTTATTAATACTTTACTTTAAAATTGTGTGTGTGTGTGTTTTGCACTTTTTTTCTTTTTTTCTGTTATCTTAACAGTAAGGTTCAAGTAACATTTTCAGCCAAGGCTGCCTTAATTAACCTTTGAGGGCCATGTTTTTATTTTTATATGTAGCTAAGAACTGACCGCTTCGACACTGAAACTCTTCAGATGTATTTTATGTAAATACAATACAATGGTTTTTGTTCCTTACCGCCTCCTGTTAACTGGGGGCATTCACTGATGGTGGCATTCCATAAGCTATGCCATGTAATGCCATTTAATAGAGGATGAACCGGTTTAATAGAGTAACACTGGAGTTGTTGCTAAATCTTAACCTTAACTAGTCTTCCTGTATGGTAGAACAGTTACATAGGAATTGAAAATTTAAAGGGAATAGTTAGGAATAAAAAAAACATTGAGAAGATGCAAAAGAATAGGATACATTAAATACGTTCTAGATCATAATGTGAAGGAGAAAATGTGTTGCTGTACCCACGTTGGATGCAATGGTCTTTCTTTTAGGGTTGCATAGGGAACCATTAAGACTGATCCTCAAGTTCAAAGAGACCTGCAATTTCTATACATCTGGTGTTCTAGCATGAAACAGATCTCCAGATACCCCTTGATCCCCTGATATCATATCTCAATAGTTTTAATGAGTTCCATAGCAAAGAATCACATGAAAGCCTGGAAAATAATTCTGTGCCATGTGAGTTATGTTTCCCCTTTCAAGTAAAGCAACCAAAAACTTCACATCGGACAGATACTGTAAGGAAAACTGATATTGGCTGGAAGGGGGTTTTAGCTATATTCATGCACAGACTACCTTTTGCAATAAAGTATACTCAAACTATTGACAGGAAAGAAAAAGCATGCCTTCTGAAGAAATCTTTAGATAGGAGCTGAAATTATGAAAATACCTGATATACTGTATCTTTTTTAATAAAGATTTGTTTAAATTGTGGAGGCGTACTTATGACCAGGAACATTTAAAAAAACAAAACAAAATGATGCAACCATGTGTTAAGAGGAGGGCAATGAAGTTCTTCTTGAAGGAAGAGCTCACCGTAGTTGGCCTTTTATAGTGCGTGATGAAGTACATTTAAAATGTGTCATTTTGCCTGCAAATATTTCGTTAATTTGAAAAAAGGAGCCCTTAGGGTGGCAGGAACGAAATACTGCTGCAGTGTGTTGCACACAATTTTGTTAGTAAAAGTTATTCACTAAGCATGCAGATTGAGGTGAGATTACATTTCTTGCTTATCAGCTCTAGCCAGTGCCTCCTGCATTATGTATAACGCATAGAAACAATCTCACAGGTCTAACGATGCATTATGTAGAACCAAACCTTATCATTAAATTGCTGAGATTACATATTTCTCATTTCATTCTCAACCCATTTACAGCTCGGCTTAGTGAATAAACTCTATTATGCTATAATGCCTTTATTGTCATTATGGATAAATGCATCACTTTTTTTTTACAAATGAAGCAAGGGTAGTCATTATTAATATTAACCGGTTTATAATATCCTAAATGGGTTTACAATTGTGGGTGTTATGTACTGGAATGTTGTATATACAAAATACACATAGAATGTGCTAATCGGAAATTGTATCAGATTAAATATATGCAGGTAACACACCATTTAAAGCAATTAAGTAGTTCTTTTACCTCATTTCCCCTTTCAGTTGTGCTGATGTAATCAAAGTCGCAAATTACAAAAGCTGTTATATAGGTTGACATTTTCAGTGTGGTATTAAATGTGGTAACAGTCCATTTAGTTCCATCTGCATCTTCCCTTTCGGACATAGCTAGAGGAAATAAATTACATTTAGTACAGAAACATTCACACGTTGGGGTATTTCTGAAGAAATTAGGGCCATATAGCAAATACCATATAGGTGACCTATTCAGTGACCTGGAAAGATGAACAAATGGATGCACCATTGCCAAGTATCTAAGAGCATGTATGAAGGAAGCGGTAAGTGTATGTTGTGAAATCCTAGGGTTCTGCTTTGGTTTTTAAATGTGATACAATGATACTGATTTTAAAAGAGCAACACTGGTGCTAAATGTCAATCTGTTTTCCTCTGGTTTCCATGGTAATTGTTTGGTATTTAGAGGTTAGCCCCACACCTAAATTTCACCAGCCTGGTTCCTGGTAAAATTATCAGATTAAAGAAATGCTGCATAACTGGAATAAGCGAAGTATCAGAGGAGCCACCGTTTAGGTGTTGTTTGAGTGGAAGAGTTAACTGCTCTGCATGTATGTTAAGCATATCATGAGCTCTTAAAGTTTTGATGTATCATGTTATCTTAGCACGTTCTATAACCTGAAATCGAACACCAGTTGTGAAGATGCACCAGAAGAGTTTTGCCCATTCACCCATTTGCGAGGTCAGGCACTGAAGTTGGCCGAGAATGCCTGGCTTACAATTTCCATTACGGTTCATCCCAAATGTGTTTAATGGGGTTGAGGTTAGGGCTATGTCCCCTTCAGCATATCAATACATTTTGGACAATGCTATGCTTCCAACTTTTTGGGAACAGTTTGGGAAAGGCCCTTTTCTATTCAAGCATGACTGTGCCCCATTACACACTGTTCCATGTGGCTTGAAGTGTGAGATGCCAGGTGAATTAGGTACGACTATGAATTTTTATTGGCGGTGGCCATGGTACAGTAACTGTAGCAAAAAAGTACACACTAGGAATAGTGTTTATTTTACTCCCAGTAACAAAGTGCCTGGATGACTGAACTATATTCCTGATGTTTCCAAGGCATTTCATTTTTTTATCCAATCTAGAGTAGGGAGAAGGAAAGTTTTTCTTTACTCGCTCCAGCCAATGTGTAACAATAAATTAACATAAGGGGAAATTAGGATCAAGATCAGCACATCTTAAGGTGAATATTCATAGACAGTCCTAATAAATCTTCATTTTGTTCTGGAATCTTAAAGATAACCCAGTAAAATAGATTACACATAACTTACCTATTGCAGGCATGTTGGAAAGAGCAACATAGCTTGAATTATGCACAATTCTAGTTTTAAATGTTGCTTTTAGTGCAGGCTCATCAAAGCATGGATATACAGCCCGTGCAGATGTGGGCTCCAACTCTGATGCAATCAGGACTCTGTGAACAACACAGAAGCAATGTATTAAATAATTTACCTTGCCCTTTGTAAACAGCCTAAAATAAGCTAATAAAAATAAATTATGTTACTACTCAGAATTCTAAATCAATACATCTGGACCTCAGTACCAAAAAGAAGGGTTGCTGTATGAGTTGGAGGTCCAGCCCAGTCTCAACATTACATCTACATCTGGTTATGATTAAATCAAGTAATTAAATCAAAGTTATTACCTAATCACTTAATACACAATTTAAGTGCCACTCTGTCCCTAAGGTATACATTGGGTTCCACTTTGCAAAAATGAATATGGTGAGTCCAATTGGATATGTAGCTTTAGCAATCCTATAGACTTCATGCATTGCACCCTGACCATATTGAAGGTGAAAGACACCATCTCTAGCGCACTTTATGGGTGCAGTTGGATCAGTGCTCCTTGTAAACATGGTATAGAGGATAATGGCTAAAAAAAACATTATTTATTTATCATTTATGTTCTGCAGCTAGGACACATGGGGCATTCAAATTCAGGTATACTAGTCAAACAGAACATTCACACAGGTTCTTGTCATTAAATACTGAAATGTTTTTTTTTTGTACACTTTGTACCAAACCCAAAATGGAGCTTTAATCCTCCTCAAATCGCACAGCAGTGTGAGCAGCGGTGTAAGAATTTCACTGAAACCATCAGCCCCAAGCAGTCTTAAAATAACAGCTGCTGTGTAGGATCTTAAATCTTTACTTCTTTTATTATTCTGTGTTTTGCTCAAGGCTATAATTTTAAGATTGTGCCATGATTGCTAGCATTATTCTGCCGGAGCTAATACTTTGTACCTTGTACAGCTTTAATCCCATAACCTATTAAGTATGGATTATCATATCTCACTTATACGACTGCATGTAAGCACAGTAGTAAAATATGGCAAAATGTGACCTATTAAATTTTATAGTTATAATTTTGTGTGTATGTGACATTTAATACTATTATTCTATATTAGTGTTTGGATTGCATGAAATAAACATTTGCCATATATTTTCAGGATCCAGTGAGAAAATGACAATGATCTTTTCTTAGACATTATTGGAATTTTGTATAAAAAAACTTATTCCAGCGCAAAGTTGAAAAAACATTTTTGGAGCTGCTGACTAACTGATGTCTGGACACAGGTATTAGGTAAGTTCGGGAAAAGTGTTTCTCCATTAAATGCTACAGGAACTACAAAATCTATATGAACTATTTATCTGGTACTCCCCAACCACCATCCTGAATTCACTTGCTTTCAAACATAGGCAAGAGCCTGCAGGTGGCACCTCTCCTGCCTCTTATTACCATAGCTGAGAAGCTTAGGCATTTAAGTGGACAGTTACTGAGCTGGTGCAGTAGCATGTTGGATACGTAGGGATTTTTGAATGTGATAATCATGATTGACAGCCCCATATTTCCAAGTACAAAATTATCTCATCGCAAAAGAAAAATTGCTTTTTTATTTATTTCGGAAATATCCTGAAACATAAATAAAAATATCATTAAAAAAACTCCTAAAAGAAGATTAACACAGTCATGGAATTTTCTGCAAGTTGCCTTGTAGTTTATTTGTCATAAGTAGCAGATTAAATGTGGTTTTATTCCATTCTGTTGCATGTACAGTTAGACACAAGCAGATAAACAGACACACTAACAGACAGACAGGCAGTTTAGGCAAACATTGGCGGTAGAATGGGTCGTACTGAAGTGCCACCTTTGACACAAGTCAGTTTGTGAAATTTCTGCCCTGCTATATCTGCACTGATCCACTGTAAATCCTATTATTCGTGGATTATAAATGGATATTATTCGTGGATTATCCACTATTATAAATGGAAGCATCTAAGAGTAACAAAAGCTCTGCCGGGAAAAAAAATCACCTGTTCTCTGTAGCATCACTCACCACAGCATTCCAAACCTTTGGAAGTAGCATCAGCACAATCAGTGTACGTCGGGATCTTAATGAAATTGATTTCCATGGCCAAATAGCTGCACACAAGCCAAAGATCACTAATTGGTTGATGCCAGAGGAGGCCCCAGCAGGCGACCAATAAAGTCGCTTGCACGGCCCTTTAACTCCTGACGGCGAACCTACAGATTACCACTCCCGTTATCTATGCAGCATCCCCGGGGTTAACGGGAGCAGAAATCCGTAGGTTCGCCATCAGGAGTTAAAGGGCCTTTATAGCTGTAAAGGGGCTGGGTCAACTCCATATTAACACCCATGGTTTTGGAATGGGATTTCCAATAAGCTTATATGCGATGTTCAAGTGTCCACATACTTTTGGTGATATAGTGTACATAGATTTATGACAAAGTCTCTCTGGGCATACATATTCCAAGGTGGGATTTTTTATTTCTAGCTGGGAGACGTGAAAGGCAGGCCAGATATTATAAACAAGGCAACCAAAATAAATTACTTTGTACCACATACATCAAATTTTACATCCTTCCCTTGTTGCTGTAATGCGTTTTCCAGAATTGCCAGAATGAGGCTAGAATAAACATCAGACGTGTCAATCTTATATCCAATGACAACAAAATACTAATTTATTGAGATTTAGGTAGCAGTATTTCTCAAGTGTAAAAGACAATTGCCTAAAGGCAACATTTTAAAGAGGAAAAACATCAACAAAAATGAAAAGGGATTTGGTAGATAGGAATCATATCAGTGGTGCATGTCATGCAGTGGCAAAAGCGAATCCATTTAAATTTAGCTTCACTCCTAGAGGACTGAGGTTGAGCTATCAAACTTTCTATTTCTCAAATACCGTCAAAACTTTTTTGTATCCTTAATATTATATTGTATATTTTATGTTTTTATTGTTTGTCTTACTGCTTTGGATTTGCAACTTAACCAAGTTGTTAAATAGTATTTAAAATGTATACCAAGTCATATACTTTAGGTGCACGATTGTAAGACGACCCCCCCACACACATAAACTTTTGATCTTTTTGAAATAATTAGGGATTAGGATTTAGGACAACGCTATATGGAAAAACATTTATGTACAGGAGTGTGGGTGTAGGATTGTAATTTGGGGTGGTAACGTAATCCATAGTTCATGTGTACAAAATCTTGTATACACATCTTCCTATTAGTCAGTGGCTCAGAGATAAGTAACATATCTTTACTATCCTGATGGCCAACCTACAGATTACCGCTCCCATTAAATGTAAATGTACATGACCATTCAAAAGCTTGGGGTCACTTACCTGTTTTCATGGAATACAAGGAAAATTCTAGCTGCGCTAATATAAACATGGATTAGGTAACACAACATTTCCCAAGTGCCAAAATAAAACGTTGTACACTGCCCCGGGGTCATGGAGAGATCAGGAACAGTGAGGTCTCTACAACTTTGGCATCGTGAAGGCAATTTTAACTGGTGGTGTACCACGTAAATCACTGGTCCTACAGGACGATTTTTGTGATGTACTTGTTATGTGATTGGTTGTGAAGAATTAACCCATTTGTGTTACAGAGACAAGAAGCATGTTCTCGTCTGTGGCAGATGCAAAAAAAAGGATCTATGTTTAGTACCATGTGATATAACAATCTAACCCCAAATACAATGCTCTTCTGGCTTTTCTGGCATTGATGAAGTTAAACAGATATCGTGGCATATCATCCGTTTGAGACATCTGAGTAAATAACATATACATTATGCTCCATGGAGAGCCTGATTATGTCTTCTGATTTTCATATAATCAAACCCAAATTAAAATGACTCAACCATTACACAAATTATTCTATTCACACTGGCTTGTAAAATGGCAAGCACAGTGTGAAATATCTCCTATATGCAAAAAAAAGGTGTATATTCCAATAGTGTTACTTCCCACTATTTCAGAATTTCAAAGGAATTTTAAATTCCAAAAATGTATCATTACATTGAAAAGTGATGTATTGTAAATTGTGTGTATTCAGTGCACAGTTTTCTATGAATAATGAAGCAATTAATGTTCAGGACCCGCTCGCTTCTGATAAAAAGGCATGCAGATCTGAAAGGAAAACTTCACACTTTCAATTTAATGCTCAAAATGGATATCATTTGCAATTTTAATACTTCCCAGTTTTGAATTAGTAGGGCTGAGGTTTATATCCTAATGAACTCATGAGAAAGGAAACACCATCTTAAAATTAATAACCTTGTCTTTTAAAAAACGCAGATCGCATGCTAAATTTTTACTTCTTAGTAAGCAATTCAACTCAGAGGGCTCATTGCCAGGTAACAAGCACTAACCACATACATGTTTAGCGAATGTTAAAGCTTCACAAAAAAACTCTATTTCCAATTTAAAATCACTGCTTGTCTACACAAAATAAAACAAACCCCCCAGTAGCCAATTGAGATCAAGTAATTGATCAATTAGGTTGAAGTAAGCTAAATTACAAAAAAAATGTGTCTAGATCCCCTTGATATGAAGTGAGGATGCTGTTCTTTCACTGTTTGCTGCCTGAACTTTGCCTACTTTATCTTAATACTTGTTTTGCTGTTTGGACCAAACTCTGCTTGTTTTATTGTTTATCCCTGTTTTGCTGCTTGAATTGATTTCTATTCCAGATTTGGCACCAGTGGCACCCAAGGGATATTTGGCATCACCATAACAGGAGGGCTCAACATCCGTTGTGCACTTATTGGGCAAAGGTCCCAGCTCCGCATCCATTCCTATCAATACCAGCAATCTTTCATCAATTAGTCGGGGGGTTCATTCCCAAATTGTGCCAGTCTTCATTGGTAGATTATGCTCAATGTGGTTAAATTGTATCAAGTTGTGCGGTAAAATGGTAAAAATATGATAATATTTACCATATTTAATATTTTGAACAGTGGGTTGCGTTTACCTCAGGGCCTATTTTAAGGAAACATTCCTTGACTGCACATCAAATTTGTTTGCCAAGCGAAAGTGTGGCGTAAGATCAATATTTATTTAATGAAATAATATTATTACATTATAATTACCGGTATATAAAATATTACATTTAGACTTTCATTGAATGAAAGCATTAAGCCATTGTGTTTTTTTACTATTAAAATCAAACAACCAAGTTCTCAGTCCTAAAACTCATCAATTAATCATCACTACAAGTATATGTAGATTTTTATACTAGTTCTTTTTTAATTGTTTACACACCTGATTTTGATATTTTTTATGGCAATAAAAATAAAGCTGTGACATGTTTACTAAAAAAGTGTATTTCCATCAAATGTTTCTATTAACATCAGATGCGATAACAGGAGCAAATAATGAATACAGCAATAATAATCAAACAAATAATAGTTCTTAAATTTGTTTGGTAGTACCAAAAAGATTGCTCCTCAAATCCTTAGTTTCCAACTCTGTCCCTGCAAAGTGCTGCCTAGTAGTATGTAAAATGTATATGAAATGGACTATTCAATTCATTTATCATGGTCCTTCGAGATCCCCACCCTCATGAATGAATCGGATTGTGTCTTATGCATCCTACATACTGGCGGGCTACACGTGGCATGCTCTTTCTGCACGCATGCATGTTCATGGAAACATGTTCCGTGCTTTCAACTGTAGAAATTGACAAAAACAACTTTAAAGGGTAGCTATAGAATTGCAAAATTAAGGCTTAAGCAGCAAAGTTTGAAAAAATTCAAAATCACCTGTAATTAAACTACTGACTGCATTCGCATGGAAAGCAGATCTCTCCGCAGCAAAAGTACAAATAGACAGCAGTAAAAAAATAAAATCCGTCAGTGAATAACTGTACAACTAGTGCCTGCTTTACCTGTCTATAAACTCCTAGACATGGATTATGATCCTATAAAGAACATAACTAATATATATTAATTTTACCTGCAATCATTTTGTAGATAAGTATTACAGAAGCACAGATCTTTCCATTTCCTTTTTGTAGCATGTTTAGTGGTCATTGTCTAGACTCTACCCCTGGGAATTTGATTCTAGACAGGTCACTGACCGGGTGTCGCACTCACCCAATCCGTCGCTCCTGCGGCTGGGTATGCCCGGCTGCGCTCTATGTGAGCATAAAAACACAGCGCTCGGCCACACATATCCATCCATCTGCTACACTTGGGTCATCAGGCAGCAGCTGACCTTAAAGTGCCCGGGCCGCCTTGACTTCACCAGTCTAGTTCTGCTAACCTGGTCTTCAAGTTCTTTTCTATTATTTACTCAAGATTTTGGATAGATCCAAGTCCTGTGATCTTAGTTCATAAGGTCGTTAGGATATTGAAGTTACCTTATGGTTTATATCTTATAGTATTTGTAATTACAGAAGAGCATCGCCCACATACCAGAAGCATTACTAACAAGTGGAATATTGCACCTGAATACAATTTGCTATCTTACGTATTAGCTCATTATTTGCCACCTCAGTTACATATATGTCATTGGTTTTATGTGGGCTGATGTTCATGTCAATAATTCTTGTAATCTATTGTTTAGGAATCCCATTTTTTAACTGGGATTAAGTAGGTATGTTACTCTTAGACTATGATTCGTTTTTAGAATTTTATAATTTAAATTATGGGGAAACAGCTTCTTGATCCAAGGAGAGATATGATTTCTGGTTGTATTTTTTCCCCTAGTTTGTGCAAAATTGGAAAGAGCCACAACTGGGTTTTTTTGCCTTCTTTTGAATCAACAGCAAGAAATTAACAGATATGGGAAAGGCTGAACTTGATGGAGGCATGTCTTTTTTCAGCCTATGTAACTATGTAACTATTTAATCATTAGACATAGAGAGATGTGTTTTGAATATTTGCCTATAATTAAAACAACCGGAGAAAATCACAGTTCTAGGAACGGCGTATTCTTGCATGTTATTTCAAGATTACTTTTAGAAAAGGGTATGAAAGGGATTTCATCCCCAAAAATGCACTCCTGGTTTCACCTCTCTTTCTCCTTAACAAAGCCGGGGGGGGGGGAGAAAAAGGCATTTCATAGGAATGATAAAATGACTTCTCTACAATAAACAAAGCCAAATCAAAGAAAATAAATTATAGCCTCGCTATTAATTTCCACATTGTTAAAGGTGGTTAATGGATTATTTATTAAAATGTTACAATATTATATTGTGTATTCTTTTTACACCCACACCTGTGTGAATAATCAATTGTAACAACTAAAAATGCAGGTTTCAAACTGTTAAATTTCATTACATAGGGCCACATTCAGGAGTTTCAGGCTTAACTAACACCAGTCACGAAAAAAATAATTTTCTTACGAATAGAGGTGTCAGCATGAATAAAATTGTAACTTTTTAATTGTATGTACTTATAAGCAACCTGTATTAAAGATTTATTATCTCTTTGTCTTCTAAGCGATAACATTAAAATCGTACTAGTTTGCATTACTGTAAAGAACAGATAACCTTGGACTCAAAGGATTCCCAATGCATTTATCATGGGAATCTCCAGGAGCCAACAGGACACCAACATTCTACCAGGGTTTCAGGATTTCTTACTTAGTTGAAGAAGGAAAATGTATGTATTTTTATTAAACCTAAGAGAATAGTGAGTCTTGGTTGAAGTTGAATTGAAGTTGACTTAAGTGGGCCAACATAGAAAAAGAGTCACCTAAGCTTTTGGGACCTCAGAGGTGTCTTCTATATTTTCCCATGAATCCAAAGTGAAGGAATATATTGAAATGTATCAGTAGATGTATGCAATGACATTTAAATATACACATGGCAGTAAATATTTTGGCAATTATAATTTTGACATGTTTTTGCAGAATGAACAGCAATAGTCATATGAACTTGGCTGGATCTCTATGCACCTTGGAATTTGTATGCATAAAGATCTCAAATTCAATATTGCTAAATTGCTGATTGGTTCAGGTAGCCCTTGTAAGGTTTAAGTAAGGAATAATGAGATATTTTAAGGAAATTTTTACATAATGATGTGTGGCCACCTAAAGTATCTCCCAAACAATGTCTGTGATGGAAAAACAAAAGCAATAGGCAGTTTTCATAAATTGATTTAGTTTAGTATAAATGTTACAAGCAGTGCTTGTTACAGTTGCCACCACAATTTAATTGAATATGTCTAATGGTACAAAATTATATATAAATTCAAGAGTACACATTTGGTGTATCTGATTAAGGTTTGGCTCAAGCTCATTAAAAAGGAGTAGGGGACCAACCACCGTTTTTCCTCTTATAGATAAAATGATATAGCTGTTCCTTCAACCATAAAGAGTTGTCTTGTTGAATTCTTCTTGATCATTAGTGTGACAGGATCAGTTAATAATTATAAGGGCTTGGCCCTAACCAAAGGGCTGTGTGTGCTCATAATTCCATTGTCTTTTCTGTCTCTTTTTACTTGAAAACACACTTATAATGAATAAAAGCTGCTTAGTGGAGCAACGTGTTGCTTCCATGTGAAATTAATTTACTGAGTAGCCACAGCTGAAATTCCCCTTAAGGTTTTGGCAGCTGATACTAATACACGAGGAAACTATTTTGCAACAAAGTAGTACAAATGCCATTCCAAGGAACAGTGTTACTGCAATTAGAAAAATATTGTGATACTTCACAGTATCCCAATACTTGGCATATCTTAACAAATATACCTATACAAGAAGACCTACACTTATTTGTACCAATGAAAGCCAAGATCTGGCATCAGACACTTGGGGGCATGTAATAGAATGCCTAGTTGGTGGCATTTAGCATACAAGCAAAGTCTAGGCATTCTATGAAATGCTCCATCCCCATGTTAGTAGCCACTTACTTGTCAATGCCAAAATCTTTGTAATGGGTGAAGAAGAGTCCAGAGTAGTCGTTACTCAAGTAGCCACTGTAATCCAGCTCCAGTACGTAGTGTCTCTTTGCCACCAGTGGTCTTTCCAGTTCCAGCACCAAATACTGGTGGGCTTTTGAGTGCCAAAGGTCCTTGATGCCGATGCTGTCCTCAGACAAGCTGGTGGGGTTACCAGCTCCTCTCGTTTGTGGAGTGAGGTTTCTACTGCCCCCGGCTTTATCAGGTATGAGCCCTGCTCCAGAGTCTTTGCGATTTCCGTCCCCTGCCTGTGGATTGTCCACAAGTTTAAGTAGAGCCCGGGAGATGTTCAGCCCGTCACTGTGCAGCAGCACAATGTCTGTCATCTCCACGCATTCCATGCTGATGTTCACCTGTCCCGACAGCACGATGTTATCCTCACTATCGGGGTACATTTTCGGCCATAGCTCAAGGTCATAGTGAAGTGGCACCAGGTAATTGGGCAGACGCAGATTGTCCCAGATGCCAGGGCGGTCTGTGGTGCCCGGGGTAGGGGTAGCTGAGAAGGAAGAGGTCCACGTGGAGTTATCTGTGAAACTGCTGATGCTTGGGTGCCCTTCTCCTTCACCTGATACTCTAGTCCTGGCATATAGGGCTCCAAGCACAACAAGTGCCAAAAGCAGGGCAGCGAGCAATAGTGCCAGGAGGGCAGCAGATGTTCTGCTAAGGTAAAAGCCAGAAGTAGTCTTGGGTCCCATAGTGGAAGGGTAGGTCAGTGACACCCAGCCTGCTGCTGTGTGTATGTGGGGATGTATCTTGGGTCTCCTGTTCTAATTCAGAGCTGGGTGTGTCAGTGGGTGACATGGGAGGGTGTAGGAGATCGCTCCATGATTCAGGGAATATTCAACAGGAGGAAGCAGGGAAAAAAGAAAGAATGACTGGGAGAGAAAGAGTGTGTGGGAAAAGGGGACGACCGCAGAAGAAGAAGGAGGTGAGGTTTCTGCACATGGAAGTGAATGAAAAGAGGAGCTAAAGACAGAGATGAAAGAGAAAGAAAGATAATGAGCGAAAACGAAAGAAAGAAAGAAAGATTAAGAAAGAAAGGAAGGAAATAATAACAGAAAATCAGTAAGAGGAATGCATGGGAATGATGTCCTGGTGAATAAACAGTCCTGTCTATTAGGAATGCAATACTATATCTTGAGCAGAGACAGAAGAGAGGCGATCAGTTTGGGAGTGAAGTTAATCGGAGGGGATACAATTATTAGTACAGACGCTGAACATAACTCTTCTCGGTTATCTACCCTCACTGTGTTCTGTCACTTGACACCCCCCCCCCCCCCGGGCTCAAAAACGGAAAAACCCTTAGATAGTGGAAGTTAGTTCTTCTGGAATGCAAATAAATATTAGACAGATCAGTGGGTACAGGCAGTTGTGATTAGGCTATGAGGACGTCTGACCCGTCACTGGAGTAACAGCTGGATGGAGAGACTTTCTTGGCACTTCTTGGAAAACAATCTACTCCTGAAACCAGACGTTCTAAACTTGAAAAAAAAGATAAAATACACATTCTTTTTCTGAATCAGGAGGAGAAGATGATTTTCTCCAACTGAATTCTTGGTTGAGGAAATACAGGTACAACAACATTATTTAACCCATAAGAGAAGGAACGTGTCCAGTGGTGTTTGGCTTCATCTGTAGCAACGTATAATGATTAGACCAGAAACACTAAATTAATCAAAAGGTTGTACTAAGTGCTCATTGCATACCATGCTGACAGATGGATACACATGGGTGGACATTGTGCTCTTACACCAAGGGTACGGATCTTGGTCCTACTCACTGGACATTTGACAGCTTTGCCACATGGATAGTCTGGGCCTAAACAGTACTAGATTACTAATGATGCATTTAGTTATGGAGGTGTTAAATTAAGTAGACTCTTATTTTGCAAATTGTCTTCCTCTATGTTTTTTTAAAGGACATTATAGACAATTATAAAGGCAGGATAATCTTATAGAACTGACACACTGTCTTCAAAGTAGCCAAGGTACAGTTGGTGGTGGTACAGCCTCAGCAGTAGAAAATGCTGAACCAAACACTAAATTAGGTGTCAAAGTCAATAATATCTGTAAGTAAATATCAAGTTTTCACTGTCACCCAAAGACACAATGACTTTAGGTTTTTTCACTGACCCTTCCAACGCATGCAAGAGCTATTCCTTGATGCCCCAAATAGTTTCTTTCATACACCTATTACCCAAGTGTGGGTTTAAACTGGTCGGATTTCTTGACTTCATGAAGGTGCCGAAGTCAACTCAAAATGCTTTCAGAAACTGTTCTATTGATTTATATTGTTATATTTTGGATGTCACAGAAAATTGAACAATTACAAACTATGTTTAATGGATTTTCTGATATTTAATTTGACTATAAAAATAGGAACGTTTTTAGTAGTAAATATTTAACAAGACTTCTACTTTAACATTTGTGATGACAACTAAGCTGGTTTTATTACCAATGATGAATTCACAACACTGCCAAAACTATGTTGGAAGAGAATTTTATTAATTGCCAAATTTGGCTCGGTGCCACTTGTTTTGCCCCACTTTCAAAGCACCAGACAATAGCAAAGGACCACTTTGATCTTTCCAAAACTAGTGTTACGTAACACCGACCTAATGATTTAACACTTTTCTATTTTGAGTCTCTGATGAATTGCTGCTTTATGTTCAAGACTTTACAAGTCACGGAATTATGTCCATTCAGTGTTATGTGTTCCCAGTAGCTTCTTACAAGTAACACCTTAAAGTAGTGTTGTTCCCATCCTCCCTACAGTGCATCATCCCTGTGCTCTGTGTTTTAAAGGCATAGAGCACCTTTGAATGCAGCCTATAGAGGCTCTGCTTTTGGGGAGATCAGAAGGAGATCTGCCCTCCAGTTATTACAAATAATTATAGAGTACCAGCAGATTATGTAGTGCTAGTACCATGAGGGGATTTATGAACAATAACATTAAGTAAACAGTATACAAAATTAATAATAATATTTACAAACATAAGACATAGTGGTACGGTGGGCATGAGTATACTCTGCACAATGTATTATGGTCTTTCACCAACTCCAAATTAGCCCAATTGTGCTCCCAATAGGCCTTTCTTCCTATTAATAAGTATTGTATAGTATAAAGGAGAGTTTTGTGTAAAGTTTTAAAAGCAGTCGAATAGCTATTTAAACCAATGGAATGTTCCTGAATCATTCCATCAGTTGCTATGTTTACACATCCTGCACTTTTATGACATTGCATTCTAAACACATATATTCGTAATATGTAGTTGGTCCCCCCTTTGCAGCTATAATAGCTTCCACTCTTATGGGAAGGCTTTTCACAAGATTTTGGAGTGTTCTGTGAGAATTTTTGTCCATTCATCCAATAGAGCATTTGTGAGGTCAGGTGCTGATGTTGGATGAGAAGGCCTGGCTCACAATCTCCGTTCCAGTTTATCCCAAAGGTATTAGGTGGGGTTAAGGCCATGGCTCCGTGTGGGAAAGTCAAGTTCTTCCACACCAAACTCACATGTTTTTATGGCCCTTGCTTTGTGCACTGGGGCACAGTTGTGCTGGAATAGAAAATGGCTTCCTCAAACTGTTCTCACAAAGTCGGAAACATAGCATCATCCAAAATGTCTTGGTATGCTGATTCATTAAGATTTCCCTTCAAACCCAGCTTCGCCCATTAGACTGCCAAACAAAGATGAATGATTCTTCACTCCACAGAACATGTTTCCACTGCTCTAGAGTCCAGACCCTTGGCATTGTAGTTGGTAATGTGAGGTTTGCATGCAACTGCTTAGCCATGGAAACCTAATCCATGAAACTCCCGCTGCACAGTTTTTGTGCTTATGGTGATGCCAGTGGAAGTTTGGAACTCTTCAGCTGTGGAATCACCAGAGCATTGACAACTTTAACGTACCATGCGCCTCAGGACTCAGTGACCCCTCTCTGTGACTTTACGTGGTCTTCCACTTCATGGCTGAGTTGCTGCTGTTCCTAAATGCTTCTACTTTCCAATAATACCACTTACAGTTGACCATGGAATGCCTAGCAGGGATAACGTTTTACAAACTTACTCATTGCAAAGGTGGCATCTTATCACAGTATCATGCTTGAATTCACTGAGCTCTTCAGAATGACCCATTTTTTTCACAAATGTTTGTAAGTTTGCTTGATTTTATACACCTATGGCAATGGATCTGATTTAAACACCCACCTGAATTCAAGAGAAATGCCCCAATACTTCTGTCCATATAGTATGTATATATATATATATATATATGTATATATATATATATTTACTCACAATATATATGTATATATATATAGAGAGAGAGAGAGAGAGAGAGAAGTTACACTCTGTTTTTTAAGAGGAACCGACACTTGCAGACAGCTGACAGCTGTTTACTTTTCCTATAGTGAGGGATCTGATTTTTTTTTACCAATATTGGCAGAGGGATCTTAAGTGAACCCCTGCTACCATTTGTGAACTAAAACAAGAGATCTTCACTGCAGGAATGAGGTAAGATGAGAGAAGAATGAGTGTGTGTCTGAGCAGAGGATGGGGAGCTGGAATGGTGCTTCAATGTACTTGCCTTGCATATAAGATTTACTATGGTATAATTGTGCAGGAAGAAAGTTTATTTCAAAGGAGGAAACATGTTAGAACAAGAGGTCATAATCTAAAATTAGACGGTCAGAGGAACAGATTTAATGCAAAAAGTTTTACTTTACTGAGCAGATGGCAGATAAGTGGAACAGTCTCCCAGAAGTAGTAGTTGAGGTTAAGGCAATAAGGGAATTTAAGCATACATGGGATAGACATATGGCTACACTGAATTTAAGACAAGAACTGATTATGGTTTGATTCTTAAAAAAAAGCAGGCAGAATGGGTTGAAGGGTTCTTATCAGCTGTCAAATTCTATGTATATTTGCCCCTTATGATATTTAATGAGCCTTTTAACATGCGAACTCTAAATCAGTATTTACCAGGGGAAAAAAATCATAAACTGAGTGTATAATTATTTTACAAAATAGTTAATTGTTAATTGTACAGGATTGAGCCTTTAGGAAAAAGTAAAGGCAATGCGTAAGGGTTCCTCTGCCTAAAAAACATAGCTTTCATGTAGCCCAGTTCCCGAATCTCAGAAACTCCTTTGATTGTATTCTTTGCTAACACAGCATTAAAGAAGGACAAACTAAGTAACTATGTATTTTGTAGAAAGCCTGTAAAAGGACAGTTATTATCTAAATAACATTTTGCTGAGTTCACTTATTTGGCATTTTACTCAGTGTAGACAAGCCATTCTTCAAATAGTAAATAGCAGATAATACATTCAGCGGTAAGATTAACTCTCTCAGTTCCAGCGCATTTGTCCACTTTTATGTTTGTGTAAACTTTTATTAAAACAAAAACTTGCATGTTACATTTTTGGGGACAAGTCTATTGGGGGGCCCACAACATATTTTTGCCAGAGGTTCTTAAATTGTGTCTAATTTTCCCAATCTACCAGACAAATAAAAATTCTTAACACACTGTATTCTTATGGACAATAAAATGTCTCAATCTCAGAACCATCTACCTAATGAAACTCTAGGGGAAAAGGGACTTTATTAGATAAGCATAACGTCATTAGTATTGCCATCAACTGTCAACATGAAGCCGTTTAATAGTGATCTATAGGTCTGCAGAGGTGCTATACTGGATTGCTGTGTACACTGTATTTTTTTCATCCACTCTTCTGGGAAGGCTTTCCACAAAGATTTTGGATTGTTTCTGTTGGAATATCAGCCCATTCATCCAGTAGAGCATTTGTGAGGTCAGGCACTGATGTTGGATGAGAAAGCATGGTTGCAGTCTCCGTTCCAGTCCATCCCAAAGTTGCTTGATGAGGTTGAGGTCAGGGCTCTGTGCAGGCCAGTCAAGTTCTACCATATCAAACTTATCCAACCATGTCTTTATGGACCTTCCTTTGTCCACTGGGGCACAGTCATTCTGGGATAGAAAAGGCCCTCCCCAAACTGCTCCCACAAATTTGGAAGCATAGCGTTGTCCAAAATGTCTTGGTATTCTGAAGTATTCCCACTCCAAAATCTTGTGGAAAGCCTTCCCAGAAGACTAGAAGCTGGTATAGCTGCAAAGTGGGGGGTCAGCTAAATACTATGTCATAAAAGTCCCTGTTGGTGTAATTGTCCCAATACTTTTCTCCATATAGTGTATGCTTAAAGAAGCCAATAAGTGGCAGAAAAACAATTCCCATTGAAATCTAAACAGAATCCTGCCTGCAACAAAAACTTCAAGGGTGACCGTTGTGTGCATTCTTGAATCTAGAGAGATTCATAGAAAGAATGACAAGTTGATTCTCTAACATCAACAGATTTTGTATGTTTTATTAATCTGTTACACGCATTGTGCTTGTGTTTCAGTAATAATGGGGAAATCTTTTAGGAGTGTGCTCAGATACTTCATTTACAAAATGATCTGCTAATATTGTTTTAAATTCTAGAGAAGTTGTGGATAATTTACTTTGGCACAAAGGCTCTAACAGAGAATTCGTGATCTTTGTTGTCAGCGTGTGGTAATGTAGACAGGAAATGAGTATCATACCTGACCTTTTTCTGTTTTCTAGGCCCATGTGCCAGAAGCAAAAGAAAAGATGATGAATACAATATTGGTACAGTATATCTGCCTGTGGGTTTTCATGATCTTGGAATTTTAACCAAAAACAGATTGCTTTTTTTTAAATGATCTTGGCAAGAATTAGATCTGTATAGTAACTGTATGTATATGGTAAAAAAGGAAGAACCTTGTATAAATGCATTGAGGAAGTATGCAAAAAATCAGTAGGGAGGAACATGACATGAGGTTGCTGTTAGTGATCTATAGTGATCAAGTGATTTGGAGATCTAATAAAGCAAATAGAAGTAAATAGAAAATGTGTCTAAGTGGTCGTGGCCCTTCCATTACATAACCTGTTCTACAATCATTCATAAGTAAAACAGACACATTAATATCCATCTTCGTATACCCGCATTATCTTGGCCTGTCGTGTGAAGTTAAAATCTACATTGACTTTTCACTATGGCTTCGTTTCTTCTTTAACACGTCATGCTTCTCTGCAGCACTGCCTGGCTTCTAACTGGAATCTTCTAGTCATCTCGTTAGAACTACTGAGCTTCTGACTGGTCCCTTGACCAATAATGGCTATGAGAGAAAAGTTGCTTTATCTTCACAAATACCTGAAGTCAGTCGTGGAATACAAAAAAGAGTTCTGTCACTGCTGACCGTCTCTGTGATTAGGATTTGTATGTGCAGCAAAGTGCAGAACATATCATGTTGTAAATGAGGACTGCATCACATATTGGAACCATTAGTGTACCTGGAGGAGATGTCTATAGAAAACCCTATAGCTTTAAGTGTCATGGTTTAAATGTGTGTATTCATATACTGTATTTTGTAAGTGTATATTTTACACAGATGATTGGAGTTCTCCACAGGCTTAGATTTTTTTTTTGTTGAAAAAGTATTTACCGTTTTGTGCAGAATTGCCCCTTCCACATGCAACCACCTAGAAACAGGATCACCATTGCAGTTAGTTTACTACACAAACTTCTGTGGATTCCCTAGGATATATTAACCCCTTAAGGACAATAGGGGTTCTTACTCGTAGTATATTGTGGGACAATGGCTCTTTTAACATTTTTCAGTGTTGCAGTTTAGCTGTGATTTTCTTCTTTCTCATTTCGTGCTCCCACACATATTATGTATTGTTTTTTTCAGGACAAACAGTGCTTTTTTTAGATACCATTAATTTTATCATATCATCTAATTTACTATAAAAACAATTATAAAATATAGGTATTTGTTGTTAAAAAATTACTTTTTCTAACTTTTTAAACAAAAAACTTTTACTCAACTCATCTTTGCAAAACTAATGAAAAAACCTGTTAAAAAAATTCTACTTATGTCCTAGTTTAGAACATACCCAAGTTTTTGATGTTTTTTGTGGCTTTCTGCACGTTATGGCAATAGGTACATACATTTTGCTATTCAAAACCATTTTCCAATCTGGTAGTCCCCCCCCCTCCATTTCCCATTTCGTGGATGTCTAAGCCGCCAATCATTTACGCCCTCAAACCATATATTTTAAATCTAACACCCAAGGTATTTGAAATGCTGGTATGCAAACTCTTTCCATGCACTAAATTTACCACCAGCCTTTGTGAAACTTTATGGTAGTAAATTTTTTTCACACATTGTACTTCAGGTATAAATTTATCACTCCTGGTATATGTCCGTGTCAAACAACACCCAAATATGTGTTCACTAACATCTCCTAAGTGCAGTGATACCCCACATGCATGGGTTTGTAGGGTTATCTGGGAGGTAAAAGGCCGCCTTTGTGAGGTGTGTATTCTTATGCCATTTAGACATCTGATCCTACTGCCCCCATGTCGCATATTTGGAACATCTGTGAACCCGGCCAATTCAATTTACCTCATAAAAACTCATGCATTTTTTAACACTAGACACCCATGGGCTTTTGTAATGCCAAGATTTTTAACTCTGCTCCTGCTGGGAAGAATTTGACTTGCTTTATTAAAAATTTTTTTTTGGTGACAGTGGGGATTTTTACATGTTACCATATTTTTTAACACTTCTGAACAATATTTTTTAAAAAAAAATTTAAATTTTTTTTAAAAAAAATGTATTATTTTTTTTACTAATCACTCTGATTAGTGAGCTGGGCTCCATTGACCTTGCATGGGTTGGATGTAGTACCTGATTCAACCTGCGGGAGGAGCTCGAAAGTTCTCAACAGGGTTAATGCCATCCTGTGAATGACGGCAACGTCATTTACAGGATGGCTCTTGTGGTTGCTCTTCGGAGCAATCACAAGGCTATTGGGGTAGGGGGGTTGTGTCAGCAACACAGTTTATGGTTAGGAAGTGATTCCGAGCGCTTCCTAAGCTGTTTTAGCCGGGCACTGCCATTTTTCTTCCGGGGAGGGCTTTCATATCAGGCTCATCATATCTCATCATATCTCAGCTCCTACTGGTTGTTGGAGTCCAGGGCGCAGGAGTGTAAGAACGCACACAGCGATAGACACACACAGCAGAGTAGGAGGCATATCAAGTATACAGACTGCTGGGGAGTATGAAGTTAGAATAGTCCAGGTAAGAATCCAAAAGGGTTTGGGACAGGTAGCAAGTAAAAGGGGTAAATCCAAAATGCAGCCTGGGTCAAAAAGGAATCAGGCAGGCAAAATGGTAAATTCAAGAGACAGATGCAGAGTCAGGCATGAACTATAGCTCCAAAGTAATTTAATGAACGCATACCTCTGTTACTGAGAGGCAGGGATATAAAGCCTGTTGGTTAGGTCAGGTGTAGTAATGACATAGGCTTCAGGTGAGGGAGGCCTGGATATAGAAAAAACAACACAGCTAAACATAAGTACACAGAACACGGATTCTAAACATAACGAGACAAGGCATACATGGTACAGGATGCCATAAAGGACAGGGAACAACGCAAGGAACACAGGGGATGGAGTGAGGAGCCGAGATCCTCAGACGCTTCTCCTATAAACAAAGGATAGGATATCTCAAATGGGACATGGGGAGAGGAGAGAGGAACCTCAGATGTATAAGGGAAAGAAGGCAAAAGGTACATAAAATACAGACACATAAGTAAACAAAACACCAAGCTGTGGAGAGGAGATCAACTCCAGGCAGACATCTTAAAGGGGCAGCCATGCCTGGCAGTTTGCAGGGCTGGGGCTGAATCCTGACATTTGCCTCATTGTCAATCTGGAGCACTGAAACAAAAAAACAAATTTAATTCTTTAGAAAATTCATTTAGACAAGCTAAAAGAAATGAAACTCTACACAGATATGTGCTGTCCTATTATTAGCTGTCATATATTTTATACATTTGGCTGGAGGCTATGAAACAGTACCCACTCCCACCTGCCTATTAATGTGCAGCTCCACATTTACACAGTGATGGCCAGTGAGTGTGATTGTAATTGCTAGATACCAACATGTGAAAGGTGTGTGTGGAAAAATCGTTGAGATGGCAGCTCACATTTTAGTAACTCCCTGGGAATTATTTCCAGAAAACTCTGCCTAACATATTTTTTTTTTTATCAAAGCTCTTCTGCATCCCACAGTCTCTTCAGTAATATCTGGCGGCACGAACTGCATTGAACTAAAACAGGAAAATGTGGTTAGCAGGAAAAATGTTTTAATTAAACTTGTTTTTGTTAATATTTGTTATATTTATATTTACATTCCAGTGGGAACACAAGTCTTCATTTTGTTTAACGCAAAATATATTTTTTCAATTTTTTAAGAAGTAGTGTGCTCCTAATTATTGTATATTATTGTTCACAGTGGAAACAGGGTCTCCAATCGTCCAATACTTGTATTTTTTGTTGTAGCTACACTTTTCCAATATATACATTTTATTTAAGTGTATGTTAAGCTATTCATAGATTAAAGTTCTTAGTTTAAAGCAACATGTGTATCAAATACGTGATACAGGCTTATTTTGAGTTGAGGTTGTAGATTTCAACTTGATCACTTCTGTTTTATTAGGTGCATATTAGCTTTTCACATTAGCTAACCCTATTTCTTATTTAAGTGGAAGATAACCATTCATCCGACTGCTTTCAGACAGTTTACCTCTAAAAATAAAATATTTAGAATGAACAGACCATTCTGTTTATTGGTCTCATCATTAAACACACGGCAAGTGTTTCAATGTTATTCTTCTGCCAGAGATTTATTGCTTTTAGGAACTTCTTTTTTAATATATATTCCATATGAATTAATATTGTTGCCTTATGTGTGCTTATAACTACTGACGGTAGTCTTGATTTTAGTAGTCTTGGTTTTCTGTGTCTACACAACCAGAGACATTGGGTACCTATTTGAACTGGCCATTCTGTTGGATGTAACATATTACATTAATGATGGCATGATGGCATAGAAGTTTCTTGAGGATACACCAAAGAGCTTTGGTGAGTTTTACTAAGGTAACATATGATAGGCTTATATTCTACTATGTCTTAAAGAAGAAAATATGGATATATATATATCCTAAACCTAAGGTTGGTGTCCAATTGGTGGCATTCCAAGTTGTCGTGTATTAGTTATAGCATCAAAATTACTAAGACCTAAGAGTTGCCACATTGGATCTTTTCATGTTGACATGTAAAATGCTACCCTACAGTAAGTGGGATTTATTTGCTCACATAATTTAATCAGTTATTTAATGGTATTTTGTGACACATATATTTAGAGACTCGTGAGCCAGCATAAGCTTCAACCCAGTAAGTATCTGGTTTGGTCAGGCTCGCTAGGAGGGAAGAAACACAAACCAGAGCCAAGCCTACCTCCATAACAAGCGGAAGGGCCTCCTTCAGCTCATGCACAACAAGCCAAGCCTAGGGGTTCTACTTCTGACACGTCATAATCGGTTCACCATTAATTGATTTCTTTCTCTGGGTTTATACATCCAGAAAATTTCAGGAAGATCTTTACACATCCTGGGGAGTAAAATATATACGTGTCCTAGGAAATATGTTTAGGATGAGACAAATGATGCTGTAATGCTGCATTGTGTAGAGTTTGGCAAATAATTGCTATGTAACCAAAGAGTTTATGTACATTTGCGGAGTTATTGCAATCCTAACTCAGTATGTCTCTCTTGGAGACGCATAGCTCTGTAGATTTACCTCCTTTTTTAAAACATAATTTCAAAGTGAACATGATGTATTTATACACAAAACTGTAGTCTATATATTTTCATGACAGATCAATAATAATATTTGTTTAAAACCATCTATAGTTTTCCTTGCATACGAATATCTCCATAACAACCTCACAAACAATCAAATACTGAAAGAATATGGTTCATGCTCATCTTGGTGTCTCAGCAGCTACAGAAACATACTTTAATAAAATAAAAGGAAGTTAAAGTGTTATTTATTATATTTGATAAGTCACACCGCACAAGCAGGCATATTACATGTGCACATAGAATAATATAAATTATTAGTGTTATTACTTGTATAAAGTGCAATAACATATATATATATATATATATATATATTCCATTGATTACAATTAATACCCAAATTAAATATGTATGACTCATAACTTCACTCTTCCTCTCTTTCTGTTTACCTATAACAAACGTTTAAAGACATATACTGTGTAATAGGCTGTTATATGATATTGTAAGCCATTGTCAAATAATCAAGTGTAATTATAATGCAAACATATACAATCACACGAGTGTAAATGAATAAAATAAAAATATTTTAATTTTCCAAGCATTCTTGGTAATAACACACATTCAACAAGGAATTTTTGAGTTTAGTTTAGTGTCTGGGCTTGCTTCCATTTTTAACAATAAGCCATATAGTAGCTGTAATCAATACTGTAATGAAAGGATGCATATCCTATAGCAGGTCTAAGAAATATACAAGCCACTCAGGAACCTCTATTTTAAATTGTACATGTAAAACACCAAAAGGAGGCATTACGTAGTAATGTAGTCTATATACGGTCATGCATTATTTCTTTTTACTATTCCTACTATAACTGAGTAGTTTTTCAAGATAAATACCGTAAATAGTAAGTGGCAAAACACGCCATTTAAGCATTCCAGAGTTTATGTTTTGGAACAAAAGAATGAATGGTTATTATGTCTTGCCATCTTGTGGTGTAAGCAGCGCTATGATTTACTGACTATGTGTTTGAAAATGTTTTGTTTATTTCTTAAATCTGGGGCACTCTGAGCTGTTATGAACTATTCTCAGACCTCGATTGCCAAATAAGTACAACAAAGGATTGCAAACAGAACAGAGCAAAAATCTATACTATCATACTAGGACCAGACACCCAATGATTATACAGTGAAGGAAAAAATGATTTATCAAATATTTTTTTTCCTTCACTGTATTAGTAGGTTACCCATCTATACAGTTTGGTATTATTACCCCCTAAAAAAAGATTTGTATGTTTGGAAACATTTGGAAGTTATCCAATGACACAATTATTGGTTACTTTTGGAAAATCATTCAAAACTATCCTGAACTGGGTGCACAGACCAAGTTATTTAACCAAAAGAAGAGAAAGCACACGAGGGAGATGGGGCTTGTCAGAATATCGATGTTTGATGTTGGGGCAGTAGATAATACTGATGCACGTTGTTGGGGCAGTAGATAATACCAGTGCACGTTGTTGGGGCAGGACATATTTGGCGGTTATTTTCTCTGAATATCTTGAGCTGCCCTTCTTTTCAAGATCTGTAGTTCATATATATAAAAACAGGGAACATCTCCTTGCAATTATTACATTTCATATTAATATTTTTATATTTGTTTTTAGAGTTGTCTGCGGACATATATTTGTGTTGGACAAGACTGGACTTGGTGTGTTGAACTGCTAACAATGCTTCACCCTTTAGCATGTGTCACATAATTACCCAGCTATCTGATTAATATTTATTTATTGTTTTATATAGCGCCATTGTAGACGTGTTCAAACAGTGATGGGGTAGACAGATGAACCTTGTAATGAAAACAGTTTATTGCTGTTACCCTTCATGAATCCTACTCCCTTCCTTCTAGCTTTTACTCTCCTGTCTCTCTCTACTTCTACTTCCTGTCTCCGCCCCATGTCTCAACACATCTCTGTATACATGCAACATACACATTCTACATGTTTCCCCTTAAAGAAAGAAAAAAAAAAAATAATATATATATTAATATATAACTATATATTAATATATCATAAGTCTAGAATGAAATAACATGGCTACATAAGACACAAAATGCTGTGAAAAATCAGCGTGTGATAAATCAGGCTTGCTCACTTTCTCTGGTAACAACCAGTGGAGGTTGTGAATCTGAAACCTCTGGCCGGAAACTGTCAGTATTAGGTGGTGGCGATGTATTACATCCATTGTTTGAAGTGTTATTTGGCAACATGGTAGATGGCTGTGCTTGGGGTTCCGAAAAAGTCATGGGCACCAATGAGTAGAAGGTGACGGCGGTTCCTCACATAGGTCTTACCATAAGAGTTGACCACGTAACTGTTGTGTTGTGGAGCCTTTCTATAAACCGTAGCCAGTTTCTCAAAGCCACAGATTGTCTCCATCCTTATCACCTGTCCAGACTCCAAAGGAGATAGGTGTCTGGCATCTGAACCAGCCAAGTTGAGAAGAGTGTAAGCTTGTACCTTTTTTGATTTGTCTGATAGTCTGGAATTTCAGCCAGGTGGTAGCTGTTACCATTCGCCGGCGGCTCTGTCCAGGGAGCTCCGCTGCTGCCGCCCGGCCGTCTCACGTCCCGCTCCCTCGGGTGGGGGCATCCTCGAGGGTGCCCGCCATCGGGTCCTCCAGCCATGGTCGCCGCCGGGGATCGCCTTCTTCGCTGTCCTCGGCCATCCTGGCGTCTGTCTCTCCTGCCGGGGGGTCCTGGAAAGGTTCTGCTGCTGTCCTCGTGCACACTGTCATGGCGGCCAGGAATCCCATACCCAGCAACTGCGTACGTCACGCTAGGGGGTGGGTCCTCCCGCTTTTTATCTGATTGGCTGATTATTGCCTGCAGTTGTTTGGCACCAAATTTAAACCCCCTGCTCACTCTCAGTGTTATATTCTGATTCACTGGTTTCCTGACTCCTGCTTTGTTCCTGACTACTCTTTGATCGCCGCCTGGATTGATTTTGGATTGCTTTTTGGACTTTGCCTGTTTGCTGCCTGCCTTGACCTTGGACTGTGACCTGTTTATGCTATTGGAACTTTCCTGCTGTTGTCCCACTATTCCTCCTGCTACTACCCGTCCTGATACCCTACCATTCTGCAAAAGGGACCCGTCTCTCGTCGAATTGTTACAATAGCAATGTCATTATCAAAGACAAGCTGTTCTATGCGCCTTAGATTTTGAGCCATGATTTGTCAGTTCTCACTTCTGACACCATGTAGATGTGTTCAAACATTGATGCGGTAGACAGATGAACCTTGTAATGAAAACAGTTTATTGCTGTTACCCTTCATGAATCCTACTCCCTTCCTTCTACTTTTTACTCCCCTGTCTCTCTCTCTACTTCCTGTCTCCGCCCCCATGTCTGTATACATGCAACATACACATTCTACAGCCATCAAATTCCGTAGCGCTGATATCTGATATCTTAGATTGTTAGATAGAAACCATTGACAATTTACTTATTAAGCTGCAATAGTCCTCTTGTTGATCTCTAAACTGAGCAAATGCAGCATAAATTGTGTGCACAATTTGGGCCAATTCATATTTCACCATATAGCATTCTGTTGTACATGTTAAAGATCAATTCTGTTTAGCACTGCCATTTGTCTGCCGGTATCTGGGGAATTTACTTCAGTCAGAATATGTTTGGAATTACAAGTTTTATATCCACCGTAATCAAGACAATTAGAAAACAATCATTAAGCAGGTGCAGCATTAAAATTGCTCATTAGACTAAGCTTTTAATTAATTTTTCAGAGATTCTGCCCAGGTGTTAAAAAAAAGTAGTAAACCAATATTCTCCAAGTAAATGTTGTTTGCAAATACAATGAAATTCTTAAAGAGTTCTTTAGGCTCTCCTCTCTTCATTTATGACCTTTCTTTGGTTACATCTAACTATATAACTTATATATACATATAATATATATTATAATCAGGTCCAGACTAGGAAGGATGAGGCAACACGCCGGACATTTGCTCAGTGTGTCAGAAGGCCATTCCAGGCCTGTTTATAATGACGCCCTATAACAGAAACTCGGGCTAGGGGCAAAACCCTTGAGGACCATGTCCAGTCCATGGCATATAATACTAGTTAGGGAAAATAATAGTACAATTATGTGCTGCCAATAATACAATACACACAAAAATAAATAATTTTAACAACAGCTTGTATTACAAAAATACTTTTGGAAAAATAAAAATATTTATTGTCCTCAATATAGTAACAATTAAGAGTGTGATAATGTTGAAACAACTAAACATTTTGGACAAAAGTCTCTAGAATCCCTGTGTCATTTTTAGCCCTGTTTATTATTTTTTCTATGCTTACTTTGGGATAGCTTGAAAGCATGTTTCTCTAGGAAGCATTTTCTTGCTGTTTCATATTCATCTTTTTTTCCCCCAGCTGCAACGACTGGGTTCTTTGTGCCACGTTTTCTCATTGACATTTGTGCAACTTACAGGAAATATTTGGTTTCCTCATCCCATCCCACTAGTACATGGTTTTATAATATAATTTATTAACTTGGGCATTCCAAATGTTCAAGTCCATGAATAAAAAAAAGTCAAGCATTGTATTGTAAAACATGAAGATTAAGTTTTTTGCTTGTCCATTTTCCTGTGTTGAAAAGATGGGCTATTGTATAGAAATATAGCTATATGTATTTTGATGTATATACGGGATGTATTGAATATCACAGCACTTTTGATCTCTCTTTTTTTCTCATACTTCATTCCTACAAAAGATTTAAAAGGCTTCCCCCACCCAACTGTATTTTAGTAATCAGTTACCACTTCAGAATATCAGTCTCTGTTTTGCATTAATAGAACATTTGATGAATATGTAATTTATGTAATATGGTAGATCTATGGCAGAGCCGTAACTACGGATCTTGACAATTGGTGTATGGGCAAAGGTTGTGCCCGATGTTGATGTCGCAAGAGGCATTGTCCTTGGGTAACTCAAGTGGGCCTCTCACCATTCTGTGCCAAGGGAAGCTGCTGCTCTTGCACCAAGGACAAAAATGTACACATTACTAAAAACAGGGGGAAAGTAGCACAAGTACAGCCTTGTTGCTGAAACTACAATTTACTTACATATAGACGCAACTTTTGTCCATAAAAAAATAACATTAAATAGATCAGAAATACGGTGTAGATGTTGTTAATGTTGTAAATGACTATTGTAGCTGGAAATGGCTGATTTGTAATGGAATATCTTCAGGCCCCATCACCCTTCATATCACTGCCATCACTCCTGTGTTCCAATGGCATGTTGTATTCGCTGATCCAAGTTTAAGTTTAAAAGGCTAATTGATTAATAGAAAGCCCTTTTGCATTTATGTTACACAGCTTGAAGTGTAAACCACAAGACGTTTTTGCCCATTTTCCACAGAAGTTCGCATGGAAAGTCGAAAAGCCAACTTTTCACTGTAACTCTTGTGGATGCTGTTTTCTATATTTTTCCAGCTCTACTCGTGTAGAGCGGGTGGGTATGTATCAGCTATAGAACAATAAGCCCACAGAAAGAAAAATAATAAA
>VKOC01015627.1:0-19775 GCA_009364415.1 Spea multiplicata | reverse complement strand
CATGAAATTCTTTTGTAGAATTTTACCATCGTTTTGCGCAGAATATAATAATAAAACTGTTGCTTAAGGGGGAAAAAAAAGTTTCATGCCTGATCTTCTGTACATACTGCTTTTGATAACAGTTCTAAAACTATGACCTTGAATCTGAGAGACTTCAATCAAATCACTTTCCACTTCTAGCTCCTACATGTATCGTTCAACAAACAATGAAAATCATTTTGCATGGGCTTTGGTTTAATAGAACGCAAGCTTGTACTAAGCTGTAAGGTAATTAAAGGGTCACTCGGTCACATGAACATGATAGCTGAATGGACCCTTTAAATCTCCATGTGGTTCCTATAGCAAAACCAAGAGGAAGATTCTGCCCCTTATGTGTTTCAGGAGACTGACTTACTGCCAATGGTGGCTTGGTAAATGCCCCGGGGGAGAGGGGTCCCTCTGGAAGGCGCCCCCATCGATCGGAGCGAAATGTCAGACCAACTCCCACGGTGAAACATTCCAATAAGGTCGTATTATGTCATAATCACTCAATGACCAAATCAATAAAAATCTCATGTGACCACATCCACTAAACATTAACTAAATACAGCCCTTGTGGAAGCATCCAAGCCACAAATAGAGAAGTTATTAGATTTATATTCCGTTTCCATAACATTCTTCTAAAAGAATATTGGGCCAAAAACTTACACTAACTGTTTAGTCTCAATCCTCGGCAGTGTTTCATGAAATTTGCGTTCCCACAGCGTACGAGGGTGTAAGGCGAGGATTGAATGAACTACGGAGCATTTTCTCACCAGATACATTAGAAGTTTGCATGCATTCGTCAGGAACATAAACCAAAGGAGGATAAAGCTGGAGTCAAGGCAGATCTGTTCTTCATCTACACGAATATTACTTCAACAGAAAGCCAGCCCTGGAACCGTTTATTGTCTTTCTGATGCACAGACCGAGCAAAGCAAGTTACTAATCTCTAAACAGGCACGTTTTACTGAAACATTAAGTTATTTTACTGGGCATGGGTCACACCAAACGGGGATTGGGAAAAAGAAACCACAGAAAGTAATTTAGCGTTATCAGCACCTCAGCTTGTCTGCTATTTTATAATGAACCCTGCAGACAGGCCACTTCCCGCTCTCAGAGTTGTTGGGTGCGCCACGAGCGCTTTTTGAATGAGGTAGAAGCGCCTACTATTATTATCAGAGTTTCTCAGCTAGAATTAAGCTTCAGACCCATCATACACAAAAGATTGCAAGAGTTCAAAACTTCAATTTGAAATAACCGAGGAAAAAAGGGCTAAATACAGGTAAAACAAAAAAACCCACACACTTACAGAAGATGGTCTTACTTACAAAACAACACACTATTTAAACCTATAATCTATCTATAAAGAAAGGGTAACTGTTTCAATTCTTACATCTGATAACAGTAATATATATATACACATATATATACATACACACACGCGCATGCTCAGGACTCCAGCCATGGATAATTCTCTATAAAAGCATTAAACCAGGGCGGCCTTAAGACATAATCCCACTGCAAGAGAAATTAACACCAACATTTAATTAACATCCATCCTTAAATCGCAAGAGCTAATTACAGCAGCAATATTTATGATGGATTCTCAGCCATGGATTTCAGAAGTGACCCTGTTCACAGAATTATCTCTCCTACTAAGAGAAAGTAATCAGAGATAATCCATCAGAGACAGTTCCACATCTCAAGCACTATTTTGATTTCCCCTTTTTTCTTTTGTAACGGTACAAAGGGAAATTTCCGGCCGTCCATGATTATCGATGGATGTTTATACAGCAGGAGGTGTTGATATGATGAAAAAAAGATGACCGGTGCCGTTTAATGCACAAAACTACAAAACGTTACCCTTCAGCAGCACATAGTATGACTCGTTATAAATCAAGTGACTCACATTTTACTCTAAAAGCCCCCCATCCTACACAGCTCTGCACAAAGTATCTGCTTGAGCATAAAGCATTGATAGTGAATGAAAGCCTAATAGATACGCAGGCACAGTACTGGGTGGCCACGTGTGGTATACCCGCCAGCCGCTCCTAAACTGTATTAGCAGTTTCATTTAGCTGACCGAATGGCATCAGTGAGGTAGAAAGAAGAAGAAACTTTTTTTTTTTATTTTTAATTTATTTTTACACATTTTACCAAAAGAGCTACAGGTTGATTATATCTGTAGTAGGGGATTCAAACCTTGTCATTCGTGAAACTGCACTGACACTGTGGGACTCAGAACATTATGGTCCCTAACCGGCAGAGAGAGGTACGGAGAAGCTTCCTTTGTAGATATGAAAAGAAACGGAGATAAAACATGCTAAAAAAAAAGAGAAGTAGGGTGAACTCCCTGCAATACACAGAAACACAACACGCATACACAAAGAGAAACACTAAGGCAGCTTGCCGCCAATCGCATTAAGATAACCTGATGTTATAAAAAAAAAATTTCAATAGTAATCCTTATTTTTTCAATACATTTTTTCATTTAGTTAAAGGCAACCAATGGCACGAGTGCCACAAGCGGCACGCCAAGGCCTCTGTTGTGGCATGTGGCCAGATTGCTAACTGAACGATTCAGTTTAAATAGACTTCAGATTCTGCTTTATTAAATTGCTACAGTTATCCCCCAACATAATCATATATGTAAGTGTGTACATACATGTATGCAGTGACCCATTCTGGGCGGCAGCACTCCCTCTTGGACGATCAGGACCCCTGTATCATGCTGCTCAATAGGCCGGTTACAGGGGAGATCTTTGCTTTCCTCAACTGGCCCATTTACCCTAGGGAGGCCGTGCGTTATATGCAGCCGATCTGTGTCTTAAAGGCACGGCGCACCTTTTAGGGCTGTGCAGACTCGGTGCGCGTGTAAGCGAGTGTGACTATATGCTTGGGTGTGTGTTACGTTTTCTTTCTGGAAGGCAAAAACAACTCTGCGCTACACCAGGAGTGGCACCAACATGCAGCGTTGGCACTTTGAGGTCTGCAACTTGGTTTAATGGAGAAAATTGGGCACTCAGGGCCAAAAATGTCATCGCAAGTCTAAGGGATATATTTTAATTTAATCTTTTTTTACTCAGAGATATTATTGCCGTAAGATTTTTCTTTCTGGAAGTGTAAAGAGATTGAAGATTCCAATTTACCATTACAGGGCATCAGCTCAGGGGTATTACTCCATTGCTTACATGTTCTTTGTTCTTTTCTGCAGTACTAAAGGCGTCTACATATCTTACATAAAAATAATATACAGAAAGTTTTCTTTCTCCTCCTTACATATGAGCTCTAAAGACACAATATTAAAGTTAATACTGATTGATTAAACACACACCGCTCCGTCACATGGGATTATCATCAAATAGAAGCTTTGGGGAAAAGAGTTGGAACGTATTTATTATGGAGCTCAGCCAAGCTGGCACCACAACTGCGGGTGGCTTTTAAACATCTTGGGATGAAGAACATGGAGAAATTCCCACACCAAGCACAGGATATATCATATACATACATTACCGGAACAAAACCGCCATACAAATCATTAACACTTCGCTGCCAAGGACTTCTGGATGCTTAAAGTTGGCAGAAATCTACACATCTCTGTGCAGCTTGTACAGTTTCATGCTTGCTGGAGAAAGTGTTGGCCCTTCCTAACAAACAGTGAAGCGAAGGGAGTTGAAACTATAACTCTCACTTTAGTGAATAGACTCCAATGAGTAACTTACCATTTTTTGTTACTTAATTATCATGCTTTACTTTTAAATATAGCATCGTGTGCCGCATCATATCCTATTTCCACATACATGTATTGGCCACGCAGTGTGGTTCTTTTCTGTGAGTCACTGTGGCCACGGCTTTGCCATTCATCCAGTTCATTCCGTAACATTATAGAAGATGTATGGATATATAGATACATATAGATAGAAGATAGATATATGGAATAAAAATATCAACAAATAAAAGGCGAGGAGCCGGAGAACATTTGCCGCCATCATGTTGATGCGAGCTTCCTCTCCAACTTTCCTGCCGGCTTTCTACCCTGCTGACAGTTTCCTCCCTGGCGATGAGACAGCACTTAGTATAAAACCGAGAGTATATAATAAAAATATAGTATAAATACCTCAATTCACTGGGGCTCATTGGGAAACAATACATGGAAAGAAGTCACAGAATGGCAGCTGTCATTGGCCCAGCGTACATCTGCTTCGGATCCATACATTGTATTAACATAATTAAATATCCTCGCTAAAGGAATAAGCGATAAACCAAACAGGTGTCGTTGGAACAAACTACAATGTAACGTCATTTACAAACTGGATAGACAGAGGATTGGAGATTTCCACAGAGTATGAAACCCGGAATAATTTTGGTCTTAAACAATGTGAAATATAACATTAAAATGAAAAACTCACAAACCGGTCGGAAAGGTAGCCTAGAACACATGTGGAAAGCACCAAAACACGTAACGTACCACGAGGAATCAGTAAAAGGGCAGTGATATTAATTGAAGAATTCTTTTAGAGGCTGACAAAGCTCCGTATTTCAGTGAAGTCGCTCGGCTATCTAGCGGGACTTCAGCTACAGAGCCGCTTTATTTCGCAGGCTGCTTCCTTCATTGACGTACGGCTACACATGCACGTTCCCAGAAGCAAAGCACCGCTGGGCGAGCTCCTGACACTAACGCGCTCTCTTCTGAGCCTTAATTTAGTTACTACGTTTTCTGCATATCTGGGGAGTTGGCACGGCTCATGAACCGGGTGTTCCGGCCACCTACCATTGTGTGCATGTTCACCTTCTCGCACTAGATTCACTCCTGGATTGGGCCCCGTCACATCCATCTGTGCCATTTACACGCGAATGGGATAGGGTGGCGGGTCATACAAACATAGAGCGGCCACGCAGCTATACAGAGCTATTTACATAGAAACTCTCCACAGGGCATAAAGAGGTCGGGGGAAATTAATGAAAACAAACAGGTTGCACTTTGCATTTCTCTTAGTAGCAATTTAAAATGCTGGTTTCGAGAGTTTTGATACGCTGTTTAATCATATATATATTATAATGTATGGATTCTAAGCAAGAGCCACAATCACTAATCAGAGCAGGAGGAAACAGCGCCCCCCAGTGGTTGGAAGGTTATGCAGAGAAATGCACCCAGACTTGCAATATGCAGCTTTACACTTAATGGGTTGAGTTTGAGATAAGAAAAAAAAAACATTGCCATCAACACATGTGAGCTATAAAGTGGGGCAATAATACATAGAAATGGGGGGTATATGTATATAGGTACATCAATAAGGTGAATTACGGTATATATATATATATATAAACACACAAATATATTTCTAACGTTTTCCACATGATTGTAGGAACAATTAAGTTACCAATTAATTGGTTTATTAACAGTAACGAATAGCAGAGGCCTCACGAGTCTAGATCTTGTCTGCAATTTAGATTGTAAGCTCAGCGGGTTAGTGGTCCCTGCTGAGGTTAGTGGTCTGTACTGAGGACTCTCTAATAAGAGATAACCCTGGCCTCCGTATTACCCCATTTACCGACATTACCTGTTCCTTGCCGCCTGCTCGGTCCTCCGGTCCCGCTGTTCTCCTGCGGAATGACTGGGCTGCCCGCGCTTCATCCCCATTGCCCGCTGCGGGTTTCTCTTGGCTTCCCCGCAGTCTCTTCATGGTTTCCGGTAAGGTTTAGGTTGGCTTTCAGCCGGGATCCCGCACAGAGCCCGACACCATGTCGATACCCCTCACCCCGAATCTCTATGGAGCTTCAGGCGCCGGATACCCGCGTCAGCTCCTCACAGACTAACCGGGCTGCTCCAATACTAATTCCCGACCTGGGGCCGCAGCGATCACTACGCCAGCCGGAACTACATCCGATCTCTCCTGTCAAACCCGCCGCCGCAGCAGCAGAACAGCGCGACGTGTGGGGGCGTGTCCCAGAGGAGGTAAATACCAGGGAACTACGTGCACACTAGGGGCGGGGCTATAGTGCAATTCAGTTTGAGCTTCACGATGATTGGCTTCTGTTGCCTGTCAGTCATCTTCACACTGCATTTTCCCCTAGTAACATGTGTACTATATAGAATAATGGGGGAAGTTCATTGCACTGCGCTTTATAACACATCATAACCCTTCCGTGAATTATAACATGACGTCATAGCAGGGTTCATTTGTATTAAATTAAATTTAGTGACTCCATTTTTTTCCAGATAAGGCCACATTGCTACTGAGTACGGTCACACCTCTATGACTATATCTCCTTGGTGTGAACCCAACTATCACCACTAAAACTAGAGGGTCAGCGGTTTATGTGTAATGTAAGGAATGTTTACTTTACTAAGAAGGTGGTAGATATGTGGAGTAGTCTCCCAGCAGAAGTGGTAGCGGGTAATACAGCGAGGGGATTTAAACATGCGTGGGATAGTCATATGGTTCCCAAATCTAAAATGAGGCCAAAGACTGATTCAAGTTCGATTCTTTACATCAGGAAACATGTGCAGACCGGACGGGCCGAATGGGTCTTATCGGGTGGCACAGTCTATGTTTGCCACGCTGTGCCGCGGGTCGTATCATCTCAGTGATGGGAATTTTCTCTCATTTTTGCTGCTTGAAGTGAATACCTGTGAGAGGGGGAAAGCTTTGGAGTCCAGGGTATGTTTGGATCCCCCTGATTTGGTCCTTCTGGGCACCCATCACAGAGGAGTCCTAGTGAGGGCCACGCTGTGCATGCGCTGTGTGCTGCTAGAAGCACCATTCACGCTTTGGGCCGCTCCTTGCACTTTTCTGTCTCACCGTCTCGGCCTATGTCCGGCAGGCGATGGAATCATTTTTTGGAATGCCAGGCGTGGGCTACAGCCGGTTTATCACGTAGCGCTTTAATGTTGCTTTTTCTCCACGTTTTGGGTGTTTTTGGGACTGATAGGTTTTTTTTTTTCACAGTAAATGCTGCAGTCGGCACTTCACCCGAAGACTCCGGGGCAAACGTCTGACTATACGCCCCTCCGCATGGGGCGCCTCTGCTGTGGCATTAAATATTGTACATATTGTTGCCCTGACCTTTGTGGTTGGTTTAAATCATGTATGTATAATATTATAATATTTTCAATCACTAGGACAGTGTGTGATGTCATACCTCCCTTTTTTCACAATCACTTGGGGTATTGGTGATTGATTCATTGCTTCCTGGGATAAGGCAGATCGTGGGAGTCGTGGATGTCCTCTGGTCACTGTAACATGCGCAGTAACAGCACAGTCATGCACACATAGCAGGAGCTCCTCGTACCTGCGTGGCATCAGGGGCTACTTTATTAACTCAAAAGTATTAGTCACTGACCAGGAAGTGGACGGGACAGGAAGTGGGCAGGGCTGGGGCGCGTGGTCATCCACCCCCCTTAACCGAACAGCTACCCAACCCACAAAGCTAGTGATGTGGGGGTGGGAGTGCTGGCATCGTAAAGGAAGTAAATGCTTCAACGGCACAGATCTCCATTGCTTTTTTTCACCTTCCTGGACTGGTCAGGAGAGATCAGAGGAGCTTCCCTACCAGCCCATGCTCCACCAGTGGGACAGCTACCCGAAAATCAGGACTGTTAGGATGTAAAATGTAGGTTTTAGTAAAAAAGCGAGAGATCCATTTTTAGGATCTCTTCAAAGCGCAAAAGACCAGCCAGGGAGGTGAAATAACGGCATTATAATCTGACCCAAATCAGACATCTAGTTGTCATGTTCAAAAAAAGGAAAATGCAGAACAAAAGAAGTTAGGGCCGCGGGAAGAAAATTCTGGTGAGGACGGTGTCATCTGTTACGGCGAGTCTAACATTCTGGAAAAGTTAAGTATTATTTTCCAGTGCGAAATGAAAGAGACGTCACGGCTCTGCAATCCTACCGAGCGTAAACAGCAATCAAAGAATGACATTAACGCCTGCCACGTCTTCCAGACACTGTACAGCAGCCCTCCGCTTTAACTGCGCTGGTGTCTTTGGGCTTTTAGATGTGCAACAGACCCACGGCAAGTCCGAGTCCATTTATTAACAGTATATGTCATATTCTGGTGGCATACATCCCAACCGTCCCTGTTCATTAGCAACAGTCGCTTTTTACATCTCGCCCTCTTTTCTAGGAGCTCAGAATGCTTGCTAACTATCAATACGACACAGAATATTTTTTTTTTTATAAAAAAGCTTACTAAATCTGGCGTTATGTTGATGAGTTATGCTGTATCACTAACGGGACTGACACAGTGATCAGGAAAAGACCGTGATGTCCTTCAACCATAACTCCTACAGGCCTGTCCTTAAAAAAGGAACCCGGTCATCAGCCCTATGTGACCCTGCCATCAACCAACACGCGATACATTAGATACGTGTGCCTGTATGTGACACGTTATTTATCTAGGTTCGCAGACTTTCAAGCTGCCTGATATTTTCTGTGCCGTTTACTCTCTATAGTACAGTTAGTACATTATTATTATTATCATTATTATTATTAGAATCTTTTATTTATAAGCAGCGCTTCTTACAATACATACCGGTATATTCAAAGGTAGTACATGTAAGATAACCGGTATAAAGGTGAGGCATGAATAGAAGTTCATTCAGTATGGAGGCCGTTAACATTTGCTGCTCTTACTTATCTCCCAAAGTTCCAGTAAAAGCAGCACTTTAGTTAAGCTGCTGTTCCGCTTAGACAAACCATGAAACCCTGCCACCCTTCGAGGTGTTCTATGGCATCATGAATAGAACGTCACATCTTCCGAAGCGGTGTGCATGCATGCGCAGGAACTACCCTAACCAAGGCAGTCCGCGGGAACCATCGCAGAGGCCCCCGCGTGTGCTGTCCCGTGTAAACCCTAAGCATCCTATAGGTATAGAAGTCTCGTGTTTATGCTCTCTGCTGGGTAACCAAGGTGAAAACGGGGAGAAACCCTGTTGGAAATAATAAAAGGGGTACCACCTAGTTCCAAAAGCAAAAAAATAAAAAATAATAATATATAATAATAATAAAATTGACTGATTACCTTGAAAAGCCTTAGAAACAACTACCAATTGGTTACGACGGGATAATAATAATAAAAAAAGTTCTGCCCCTATCCACACTCACTAAAAGACTATCTGGGCATTTGAAGTGTTGAGAGGTATGCTACATTACCCCCTTAATGAGAAAGCCCGTACGTGTAAGGGCTCAAAATGCATTGTTTTCAATGGGTTTAGGGACCACCCATTGTCCTTAAGGGGTTAAATTACTCATGGTCCTCAGCGGATTAGTTCTGATCCCTTTAATTTTAGGACTGTCCCGCTGGCATGGCCAGACTGGGGATGACTAGGTGGTCCCGGCACTTCGAGGCCGGTGGCTGCCATCAGGAAGGGCACAGCCACATCCCTTACGAAAAAATTACTGCAGTTTTTTCTGAAGTAATACTGCAGTTTTTTGGACATGAAAAAACTGCAATACAGCACATTTACTGCAGTTTTACGGCATTTGTACTTCACTGTACTGCAGTTGTACTGCAGTTATTTTTGTACGGATGTACAAATGCAATAAAGCTGCAGTGCATTGAATTACAACTGTAGGTTTGCAATATAAAAAAGTGCAGTAAATGCGCAGTAATACTGCAGTACAGTGAAGTACAAATGCAGTAAAAGTGCAGTATTGCAGTTTTTTCATGTCAGTTTTTTCAGTATTACTTCAGAAAAACTGCAGTAATTTTTTGTGAGGGATATTTTATACACACGCGATGGACGGCCGGGCATATCTAGATCTCCCGCACGGTGAGCCAGATGGCCGTTCCTGGACCCACTTATCTACTGTAGGGTGCGTTGGGAACGCGCATCCCCAATACGGTCACACATCTGGCGGTCCGCCTTTTCTAATTGAAACATTTTACAGGTACTTGTTTACAGGTAAGAATAGAGTCAATGGAAAGACGCTGTTTTCTTCACTGATCCCTGAAAAAAAATGTAATTTTTTGCACATGTTGAGGATACTACTGTTTTTTCTGTGCTCATTCAACCAGGATTCCATTGAACTCCCAGCTTATCACAGAAAATATCTCGTTAACCATTTAAATACCACATTAATAAAAATGCAAAAAAAAAAAATAATATGTTTTCGAAAATCCTGCCTTCTCTCCCTATATGCCAGGGAGTTGTGCCCGACGTTCGTAAACAAGACTTTGGTCTCGTTACAACATCGCAAATTAATGAGCCAGCTGGCTGTCCCTCTGCTCATAAAAAAAAGACAAGAGCTGTCCCTGTAACAAGGCAAACGATGGCCCGTCTTCTAAAATGCTGAACAATGCAGAATATATCCCCCCATCTATAAAGAAATGTTTAATGCAGCGTTAGGGGATCTATGTAGATGTAGATTAACACACAAGGGAAGCTTTGGAGGATACGGCGAGACACGCTATAAATCTAGGAAATCCGTACAATCATTTGTTATCTTTCCTCGAATGACTACCTTTGTTGTTTTTTTTTAATACAATTTGACCCGTTTCATTCATCATTTTATTCTAGAGAGAAGCGTGTTAAATTTTCAAACATTAGCTCCATATGTAAGGGACAGAGGTCAAGGTTTGTTTTTTTTTTTAACATTGTGTAATTTTGCTAACTATGGAGTAGAAATTTACAAACATGCTCATTGCGTTGTTTTTAGTGGAAAAAAAAAGCAGTCTCACCTGAGGTTACACTACAATAAAAATCCAGCTCTCAGAAACGTCACTTATTTTTTAATGTTCTGCTTTTAAGTTATTTGGATTTTTTTCGTAGCTCTGACAAAAGCCAAAGCCTGAATATTTCATGCGCATTTTCCTTTATTTCCAATAATCCTTTAGTGAGGATTGCATTGGAATCCTAGGGGCATCCTAAAACATACCTCCCATGTGTCTATTTTTTGTGGGACAGTCACGATTGTCACTGTCCCATGTAACTGCCCCACCGCCCCGCTGTGTGGAACACAGGCCTGTGTGATTGATCTTCTGAAAGACCCAGGGGGTCTATAAAATCAATGGGGGTCTATAAAATCAATGGGGGTCTGTAGTGCAGTAGATACCATGCGTGGTCACCGCCAGGTGGCTCTTTGGGTAAGGTCACACGTCTGGTTCTGCCTATTTCCACCCCTGGTCTTGCCCTTCTCACCTATAAGCCCCATCTTTCCCACCCCAAGCTATGCCCCCCCCCAACATGGGTGTCCCAATGGGGGGAGTATGCTAACAGGAAGTTGTAACTCACTTCCTGGAGCTTACCTGCCTCATTTTACCAAAGTTTGGATGACTCTAACACTAGCGTTTGCTCAAATATAAAGTGACGATAGAAAATGAAGATAATCTATTATCGATAAATCCGTATGTCGTAAATAAGAGTAAATATTACAATCGGGGATGTGACAGCTGCTCTTTAGTCCTGTTCTATATACAGGTATACCTGGGAACAATGGCTACCTGGAGCCCCCCCTTGCTGGATGTAGTGGGAGTGCCTGTGGTTTTAGTGGGGGGCCAAGACTTCTCGGGTCAGCATTGGCTCCTTGGAATTGCCATAATCTGCTATTAATGGTGCCGGTAATATTTCATTACTGGCCGAACACGAAGCATTTCATTCTTCCAGCTCAAACTTTGATCCTAATTGCATTTATTTCCATTATTTAGATGGAAACGGAAAATTTACAGGGAAAGGGGGCCCCCGAACACAGCTTTCTGAAAGACCCCCGGATGTTTGGTTGTGTCACTTGACCTTACATGTCGTGGCACAGTGGGCCTACGGCCAGACAGCTGGACAGATGGGGAGATTCTAATCTATATTTTCAACTCAAAGTTCTGATTGCCTGAAATAAAGCATGACACTAAGCAAACTATTGATAAATCCGCAGTGTTTACCGGGAGTCAAGGAGAACAAACAGACTCCCTTATTTAAGCGCGTTATGGAGAGGACACACTGAGCTGAGAGCGAAACGCGTCACAATCCCTCCCGGCAGAGGTAAGAGAGGCACAATGTCTGCGACAAAGATTTATAATCCACTATCCTCGCTGGGACGAGAAAGTATCTGCCTTACAATTTATCTTTGTGTCCCTGGGGTTGGGATAGACCTTCTCTCCAGCTGCCGTCTACAGTTAGCTGGCTAAGGATTGTAAGAGTTGTCATATACGTTATTTCAGAGGTCTGTCCGAGGGGAACATTGAACAGCGGATTTATCGCTGACGGATTCAAACCTCATTTAACTGCTGAAAAAATGTATCTTTACAATAATAAAGTATGTAGGACGAAATACAAGATGCCTATATAGAAATTTTAACGTTTGGACAGGAAACATTCATCTTTCAATCAATTCTGCCCATATTTTAAAAAAAATGTTTTTAACTTTCACTGTTTTGGCAGAGCAATTCATTTTGCGATAGTATTAATTTGGGGACAAAAACAGTGAAAGCTAGAAAAAAATGATGAACATGTGCAGAACTGATTGAAAGATACTCATTATCCCGCTGAAAGGATGTGCCTTTGTCTATATCTTTTCTCATGTTTTAGAACTTGGTCTGAACCCTATAATAAAAAAAAAATGATTGCGAGAACTCTCATTGCAGAACTTTTCCAAAAACCTAAAATGTAAAAAAACACGTATTTTTTAATCTTTGCTGTGCCTTCAAACCATAAAAAAATTGTGTTTTTATCACGTAGTCCAGTAAAGATTTATGAATCATGCTGATTAGGATAGTTCTTGCTGGAGTCATGGGAAATACGGTGATAGAAACATAGTATCTGACAGCGGATACAAAGCATTCGGCCCATGTAGTCTGCCTGATTTTCTGATGTAAGGACTTAAACCTTTATCAGTTCTTGATCTCGATAAAACATAGCCACATGCTTATCTCAATGCATGTTTAAATACCATTACTTCTACCACTCTCGCTGGTTGGCTGTTCCACTTATCTACCACCCCCACTGTTAATCATCTGCTCACTAAACTCCAGGTTTATTTAGCACAATTGGTAAAACCAGGGTAAACCTATAGATATTTGTACACTCAGCAGGCGCCACTGGGCCAGTTCCCTAATGGTATATACGCAAAATCAGTTTACAGACCGTCCCTTTAACATTAAAAAAACTGATTTTACTGTAATTACAACCAGTATTCTTATGAAATATTCTGCCAACTTCAATGGAGTTCAATCTTTATTTTTTTCAAATGAACTTAAGAATGAACCCAGCGGGGTCTAAACTGCAGATGGTTTTACTTTAGTAATTATTATACTCAGAATAAAGTCAACAGAGATACATTTATGAGCAGATTGGAATTGGAAACATGTTTATTCATAAGAACCAAAAAAATCAAGATAAATAAATGCGTTATTCCGAGATTCACTTATTTACGGTATAAAGGAGATGCTATTTTTCATGCAGTTATAGGCGTTCTAGGCGATATGAAGCTTGCGTTGGTAATCCTAGTTGCTGGCTACTTCTGCGCTGTGTCCTGCCAACAAAGCTGTCTGCAGCGGAAAGATCACAAAGCGTCCCCGAGCCCGGAGAGCGGTCTTCACGAATGCCTCCTGTACTCTGAATGTATGTAAAGCCTTCTAATATCTCTCTGTATTGGGCTATAGAACTGATCATAAGAACTCCGTCGTACATTTACACTCTAGAATGCGCTGTTTAGATTGTCCCTTCTAGAGATAAACAGCTGCCTTTCTTATTCCCGCTAGCTTCTTGTTGTTATGCAAACCTCACCGAGAAGCTGGCTCATTCCCCTGTCGTTGAGGTGGAAAATTACTACTGGAACAGATGTGGGAACCTCAGCAAAAGGTAAGCGTCTTACGCAGTATCAAGAGATGCCGCAGCAATACAGATCTAATCCTCCCCCCCCCGTAACGGAGATACAAGTTATCCCAAATCACCCCTTAGAGTACCAAGTGCCATGGCAAGGATTAAACATTTTAAGACTTATGCCAACTTAGGCAATAGACATGCCTCTAACTACACCTTCTAAAATAAACGTGTCTACTTTTGCCATTTGAAATGTCAGCAGGTGAAATGCTGATGTAACCAGTGATGGGATAGGGGATGGAAAAAAGATTAAAAATGAAATATTTATTCTTGCCACAGCCTGGAGTTTCTGTTTTTTTACAGTTTTCTAGGCTTGACTCGGGGCATTGCCCCCATGCACCATCCTCACTGCTAAGCACCAGGATACAATGTCATATCCTGGCTCTCCGTCTCATAAAGACACCCTCCATAGTGTAATGGGCCGGTTGGGGAGATCTCACCCATTGAGCTGTGGAATACGTCGCTGGGTTTGACCCTGGATCCCAGAGTAAAGCACTGCTTCCCAGGTAACTTGCCTCTTTCCTAGGGCAGGGTAGCAGCGTATTGCCACATCCAGTACATGCCCACATCAATCACTATCCATGTAATTCATAATACCTGCCACCTTTCCCGTTCTTCCAGCCCAGTTCCCGTCCATTAAAGGCTCTCTGGGGCTTCCCCCACCCATACGTATGGCTAGCCCTACCCCATGCAAATTCACTTACCAAGTGGAGAGAGCTCTGGATAGCCTTCCCTAAGAGCTTCCCAGACATACACATCGCATATGCTGTCAATATCACAATATACATTGTATTTATTCTCAAGCAGGCCTTTTTTAAATGGCCAGAGTGTGGTTTGAGCTGTGGCTAGATGGCAGGCTTACTACTTGTGTCCTATTAACAGCTGTTTATGGAACTGTAAAAGATGTTTAGAAGAAGAATAATGCATTTCATTTATACGGTTTAATCTATAAAAATGTTTTCTGTTATTTCTATACAGATTAGGGCTGTAGAACACAGTAATAAGTGCATACCCAGCACATATTCTGAGCTCCTACATAAGAGGGACAGTTGGATTTGGGTCCAAAGGAGGGGATGACCCTCCTAAACAGGGAAACCTTGGTTCAAGTGTTATCTTGCCTCAAGTGTTATATCTTACATTACTTACGATACAATCAGCGGTGGTAGCATGCATAGAATTTTTCTTTACGTGGAGTCACCCAAAGGGTTAACATTATATTATTAAATGCCACCCTCCCATACTTCTTGCGGAGCCAAGGGACACAGATATTCGAGAGACTAACCGTAGCCGCAGAAGGTGGAGAGCTAACATAATGGGTCCGACTGATAGAGAGGGGTAATTATGCCGGCCATCTGCACCCGTTCTCTGCGTGAATACTCAATGTGTTGTTTTAGAGCTGAAAGCCCAAGAAAAGGCGATTCATATTTATATGTAAAAAAATTGCCACCGTTCCCAAATTGCCTTAACCTTTTTCCTGATCATGGAGACAAAGAAAAAAGGAGAAAAAAAACAAAAAAGAAAATATGTTATCTTGCAAAGGAAGCAACCCTGTTTTTTTAAGGTTATAACATCAATACGTATTATATATATATTATATATATATATATATTATTATTATTATTATTATGTGGCATCAGTACAGAAACAATCCTATGAAGGCAAATAACAAACATATGCATATTATTATTTTTTTAACATTAACAATACTTTTATATTTTTTATACATTTAGTTTTTTTCTTATTTATTTCAATAACATATTTGAATAACTATATAGTACATTTTGCATTGCGAAGTAAGCGTTCTCGTATTTATTGAAAAACATACACTTTATGATCTATAGGGTACTTTAGTTTGGGATTCATAAGACCAGCCACAGGAGAGTTAAACGCATGGTGCGGTGCTCTGTGAAAACTGGCAGGATAAGACGCCTATAACCCAGTAATGAAGTGTATCCAGGCGTGTAGGGTATAATCCTCCCATGGGGAACTCTTGTGGTTTCTCCATGTAGTTTAGGCCGACTGTGGGAAGCTATAAATATTGTGAAGCCAAAAGCACATGGGGATGATGAATATTTATAGCGCTGGACTCCCGCAGCAGTCATGCAAGCAATAATTCCATAATAAAATCCCCAATGAGATATAACTCATAATGCACAGAGAAGGAAGAGTCTGTATTGAATAGCTCAGAATTCCTGATCTCCTGCAGGAAGAAGAAGCCAGAGTTTCAGTTTAAACCTGTATCTAATCACTGGTGTTTGGTCTAACGCATAGACAATAATGAATAAATGTCATCTTGCTAGCATTAATGTTACAAAAAAAACATGGGGCTCCGGCACTAGAAAAAGATAGTAAATAGAGAAAAAGGTGATTAAATCCTGCCTATACGTTATGCTATGATTTGTATTTGTAATAACATATTTCCTCTTTAATTTCCTGCCTCGGCTGCAGGGAATAAGCTGTTTTCCTACTTTCATCTCATATAACGGTTGTGCGCATTATTGTGCTTTACTCACAGGATAGAACAGCCTCCCAGGAAAGGTGGTAGAGGTTAAAACAGTAAGGGGGGGTACAGACTTAACAGGCGGAACGGTTCTTACGTGCCGTCAAATTCTATATTCTAAGTTTAACGAGTGGCACTGAGAACAGCAAATTGAGAGAAATCCACGAGTGCCCAAAATGCTCAAGGACCAGAGGGGTTACCACCAGATAAACTAAAATATTTCCATTTTCTTAAGAATTCCTATGCACTAAACGTTGTTAATTCATGGTGTATATTTGTATGCTCTTTTGATTAAAGCGTAATGTTTCTTTTAGGTGAGAGAACCATCTTAAAACATTCCTTGGTTGGACATCAGTCCTATTGTTGTGACTGCCCTGACAAAATTGGGATAGTTGTCAAGACCCGGTACCCATGACTCAGTAACCGAGTTCCCTGCTTTGTCTTACAGCTGTGAAGATTATATGAAGAAGTTAGAATGCTTCTACCAGTGTTCCCCACTATCATCTCACTGGGCTCACCCCAATATATCCGATGCATTGCAGCATGTTCCCATCTGCCAGTCCTTCTGTGACAGCTGGTGAGTGAATATATATGGATGCCTATTGTGTTACACCGTCCACTATTGGACACAAAGACAAATAAGCAATCAGGTTTCGATGTGGGACACTGGGGGTGTGTGGGAGAGGTATCCTAGGTGCCCCTCATTGCTCCCATGTTTTCATTGTTTCCACAATCCCATGCGTGCCAATACCACTACGCCCTTAATTTGCTTGGGTGATGTCCCTGGTAGATTATGGAGGGTTGTCTCACATTTTTGTGGACAGTTGGAATGTATCTTTCGCTTGGCATGGAGGGTCTTGCTTAAGAGGTCCTGATGTTATGGTCCATGGACATTATGGCCATTTTAACAGGTCACCATATCCCAGTGATCCGGAACTGACATATAAAAGAGTAACATAAAATGACACAAAGGAAGTTCACAGTTAAAGCATCCAATAAATGGGTCTTTGTCCTTCTTCCCCAACGTGGGAAAGATCCATAAAGCTACTGTTACTTAGGGTAAACATAGTCTTCCAACTCATACTTGGGTTCTGTGTTTGATACAATGTACCAAGATGTAAGAAGCTCTGTCTTTTCCTACAGCTGTATGTCTTACTAACACTCACACGGTGTGGCTTGCATTGGTTCAGCTCAAGTGCTGCTGGTGGGCCGCAGGCCAAATTTGAAACCAATTTAAGTCCAATATTTCTCTGCTCTTCCCGTCAGGTTTGAAGCCTGTCAGTCAGACCTGATCTGTGCACGGAACTGGTTTGTTGACTGGATTATTGATGAAAATGGAAACCACTGTAAAAACGAATGCATCCCATTCAATAAGGTAGGAGCAGAACTCTCTCCCAGTTTCTCATTTTATTATTAATTATTTTATTAAAATACACTAACACATCTCTGAAAAACCTAGATAACAATGGTAGCAAAAGTGCATTACAGCGTTTACAAAGGCTCGAGTTTGTAAAAACTGCCCCATTGACCACATTTAATACTGAATTGATCCAAGCCGCCTTGACTAATAACAATATATTCCTATGAAAAGTCCTAGAAACTTGTCTATTCAGTGAGGTTTGACTTGAGTAAAGTTAAAGTTGACTTGAAAAGACTCTTCAAAAATTAACCCGATACTTCAGGAGGATGCAACTTATACCAAAAGTTTATCAAAAACTTAATATTGAATGACTGATCACGGGGAGGGCTGGCACCTTAGGGGCTGGGGAAGGGGGGGGCAGGTAAAGCCAAGTAGCCCAAAGTCTTTTTTTCTATCCTGTCCATGGCCAAATTATATCACTAAAACCGAAAGAACAGATATTTGCAATGCCTGCTATAAGACGCTTCTACTACTTCATTCTATACATGGATACACAGAGAAATATTTTTTCCCTGGGACCGATAGAATTTGTTTGCTCTAGCAGAAGGTAGCTGAGACTTGAGGGGTGGTGTTCATTGAATATGCCCCCTGCGGCTGCTATTACAAATTGGATAAGGGTGATGTATCAGTGACTCACTAGCTTGATTTTGTAAATGTCTACATTTGGCTTTATTTCTGCAGCGTGTTGCAATTCCCCTATCAGGGTATGGAGTATGAGCCACGTCTAAAAGGCCTGTTACTACTATATATGGCTTAGTGGCCATCCAGTTATTGGAGGGCATTTTCCACAGTTACCACAGGGCAGGGCAGCTGAGTGACTAGTTACACCGTTGAGTGACTCATTAGAAAATGTTTAGGATATTCATGCTTCCTTGAGGATGTCAGATGGCTTCGAGTTCTCACGCTGAGACGTTCTCATATGTACACCAGAGGCCAAAACTATGAGTAACACCATTCGGAATATTCCAAGTGTTAGACTCACGTCCTCGTGCGGATGAAGATCATGTTTCTGCCTATCATACCCAGAGACATCTAGCGTTCAGAGTTCATCTCTCCCAGCAGAGTTTTTACTATACTTTCTTTACTGGGAATACTGTTTTTTTTCTGCCTCACCCCTCCAGGGTGCTCTTCTACCTCTGCTGACTTTTAGAGCAGTTGGTGGCAAAAATGGCAAAGTTACTTTTTCTTTCCTTACCTTCATAATTTGCCTTGCCAGAGGCAAGGTGTTGTGTAAAAAGGGGGATTAATCATGCAACTCAATTCACAAGTAGTTAGAATGTTGGCTTTCTATGGGATGAAGGACTGGGATGAAGGAGTCCTTCATGGTGTAAGTGGGCTGGCTGGGGAGATCTCCATTGTAAGTGGCCCATTGAGCAGTGGCAATGGCCTGATTGCCCAAGAGGTCGCCTCAGCTCTCTGCCGCCTGGTTTTGCCGCAGGTGGACTAGGCCGAGTTAGCCTGAGCTGCAATACATCGCTGTTTATCCTAACCTACTACAGGCACTTGTACACGGTATATACAGTATGGTCTATTCTGAATTTTGCTCTTCGAGAATCACGTTTATTGCACTCCAACTCAACTTGCAGTAAATAATCTATTATTAAGTTTGAATTTACTCCTTAACAAGGCTCCTGCATTTTGTTTATACCGAGCGTGGATCATCCGCCAGAGAGTTCTCAGCACAGGCAGTTCCCGCTTGGCTCCCTCTCTCGTGCCGTAAACACATGGAGATGTTTGTTCTGCGGCTCTTCTGCCAGCAGCTTGTTGACTGATCCCTGGCCAGCAAGAATAGATGGTTTTTTTTTAAACAGCAAAAAACTCAGCCTCTGGATCTTTAATTCTGGCAGACACAAGCCGTTTAACTACTAGCCATCAGTGGAGAACTGAGTAACGTACTTAGTAAGGGGTTTAGTCACTAAAAACCTTGTGTTTGCACATGAGCTGACTCAAAAAGGCAAGCCGCCTGGGCTTATGTTGATGCCACTATACAACACCTATTAAACTATTTGCCTAAA
>VKOC01015625.1:0-14846 GCA_009364415.1 Spea multiplicata | reverse complement strand
CTATAAATGTGTTTCTTGGGCGAAAGCGTCTCTCTTATATTTATGGAGTAAAAAATATTATATCCTAAACAGAAATAATTATGTTTAAAACCACAAATATACCCTAAGTAACATAATTACAAATGAATTTATTGAATATTTGATTAATTCAATATTTTAAATGTAATGTTTTTTAATTTTCATGGGTAAAATGTATTTATTATAAAATGGGTATTTTAAAACTTTCGCTCATATACATGAAGGAGAAATGCATATAGTTGTACTAGGGTTATTTATTTTACCTAAGCGTATTTTTATATATCAGTTATTTTTAGGCAGATTTTCTTGCTTAAACTATATTAATTTTTAATCTATTTCTTTTTTGAAAAATACATTATTTAATCTCATTAGCTGTCAATACCTACATTTTATCTATTAAAATGATGACTTGGTATAATTGAACTTTGTTGAACTTGTTGCATTATATTGTGGGTAATATTTCAACTAAGAAATCTAAAATGTGTCTAATCTAAAAAATGAAATCTGTTTCAAAACGAAGATATTTTAGAGTTAAACAAACAAGGTGAATTCAAATCAGAATTGTATATATATATATGTTAAGACCTTCAAATAATCAGAAAACCAGATAAAGTATTAGAAAATATGACGCTTCACTTGATTTCTTATGACGTCTTCCCCTGTTAGTGATGAAATTTGAGTGATTTGTGCATAAAACAGGTGGCTTTGGGAGCAAAGTTATCTAAATTCAGGATCATGGATAGAACTCATGGAATTATGTCTAAAAGTAAATTAAATTACACACAAAAGACAATATGACAATATGAGTGTATGCTCCTTATCCTTTTAATATTCTAATTTTAAATAATAATGTCTTATCCAATATTAAATATATTTAATATTTTTACTTTGTAACACACGTATTTGATGCTGACTTATAGATCAACTTTAATATATATACAATACTATTGTGTGTGTGTGTGGAACATAATATTTTAAGTTTTTAATATGAACCTTAAAATCAATATATATATATTATGGATGATAATACACATGCACAATTCTTTCTATATGTATACAATAACAAATATAACATATACTGTGTAAATGCTCATGTATGTAAATTCTTGGTGAGAAGGTGGCATATTTGGACCAAAAAAGCAATTTCTTCCTTGGGTCGAATGCAATTCTGGATCAATAGTTGCCCTAATAAGTTTAATAGGTTTTAATCGAGTAATTATCCGAATTTTGACCCTATAATTTAGATGTTAGGAGAGAGTTTGCAGGCTGCCTGAAAGAGATATGCACAATTCGATAATAGGATATCGACCCATGGCAGTCTAGGGGGACCCCCCCATCATCAGGCTTCTTTACTCTGCTAAGCACATTTTTGCCTTAAATGTAATCGAAAGAATTTAATTGTTTTTCCAGAGATAACCAGCATTTTGTCACAATTAGTCTGATTTGTCCTAAGAAAGCCAAGGGGAGAGAGAGAAAATTGAATCTGTCGCCTCAGGCAGCAGTAGCAAACAGGAGAGATGTCCTGGGCAGCTTAGGAGGATATTAACCCTTTATTGCAATGACAAGACAGTTAGAACCCCCCTCACCCCAAAATATATACCACTCATCCCCTCATTCCCAAATATGTATCACTGTTCTATTCCATAAAGTTACAACAACAATGGGAAACTAGATTTTTTTTTTACCAAAAAAAAGTAGAAAAACACAAACCAGCAATAATGGAGTTGGAATTAAATCCAAGAATGAATAATCAGACACCTCACTAAATTTACACTGAAACTGAACTTTTAATAGTACAAATAAAAACAGGGAAGAAAAAAACAAAACAACAACAAAAAGGACTGTATAGTGTAATTAAAAAAAAAAAGAAAGAAAAAAAGAAATTTTAACATGCATCCAACTCCAAATCTGGTAAACTAGTAAAATAGGCAAATAAACTATGTATTAACTGGTTTAATGTCATTAGGAATACTTAGAAAAAGAGCATTATTATTTAAAAAAATAATTAAATTAGGATTCTTTCCTTTTTGCAATAGGACTCGGTGTAATTACAAGCAACAGTAGAAAAAGAAGTATACAAAAAACCCCTAAGTTTTTATTTACATTTTTTTTTAGTACTAGTAATTTAGTAGTTTTTTTTTTTTAGATTCTTCCTTGTTGAGCAATTGTACAGGCTGCGGAAAATATGATGACGCTATATAAAATAATATTAATAATCATGTAAATAGAAATAAAAGAAAGAAAACAGTAGATCAAATCTTGTGTCCCCAAGGAACTATGAATATGGTTTTAATTTTATATTCACAGTAATGTAAGTAATTTTCTGAATGCGTGGTATAAATGTCCAGTGTATTAATATCATGGACACTGGAGCCTTACTTCTAAAAAGGGCCAGATTTTAGGTATTTGGAAAACCTTAGATTTCTGAAACTAGGAAAACAAGAGTTATGTTTCTTCAAAGCTCGATATCTGCTCTAGCAAAAAAAAGGGTAACTTCTCTAATTCTAAGCAATTCATTGGAAACCAGTAAAGTGCAAGATGAATCCAGTGTGTACGAGCTGAGCCACTGCCTATGTTAATGCGAGGTATACTGGGTTTTTTTTAGGTGTCCTCCTGATATAGAAGAAACAAACTACGTGGCTTGTAACTTACTTAAGATGTCTGTGGACTTTTTGCAGCTGTCAAAGTCTTCTAGAAAGGGTTTCTGGTTAGCCAGGTCCGTTCCCTGCTCTTCTTGCTTGTCCTCCCCCCGATGTATGTAGTCAGTTTGGGGCTTGTACGCTACATTGCAGTGTCTCTGTTTGCTATTGAACTTGTTAGGGTCCAGGATGTCCAGTACAGAGAAAGAAGTAGTTCTGTGGACTGCAGGTCCCACCACTCCTTCTTGGCCCGGGGTGTTGCTGCTCTGGCTGTCCCCTTGCCTGCTGTCCCTGGGACACCCATAGGCAGGCATTTCGTTGGCAGACAGTCTCTGGTCCCCATGGTTTTCCATCTTTTCTCCGTGAACACTGCAGGCTCCAGCCTCCACCACCACCGCTGCTTGAGCTGCTGGTATCGAGAGGTCCACTTGAGCCTTGTCTCTGCTCACATTCATTGCTCAGTGACTCTTCTCCCTTGCAGGACCGTCTCTGTCTCTCTCAAAGACAAACTTCAAGGATCCTTTACAGCCTTAAAGCCCCCTGCACCACCCTCTGGGCATAGCACCAGTCATCTGGAGAGAAATAATGCAATCAAAGTGGATATGGTCCTCTCAGTGCTGTGGTTCTTGCACTTGTGAGCAGCAGGGATACAGGACTTCAGCAAGTGATGCTCTTCTCTATGAAGGCTCCTCCAACTTGCCTCCTGTCTTCTTTCCCCCCAACCTCACAACTGTCCCCACACGAGCAACCTCATCCAGTGTTGTTTAGGAGTCCATACCACGTCCTGGGATGTAATTGGCTGCCAGGGAATATTCTGCCCTTGGAGGTGTGTGATGTCCTAGTACCAGGAGGCCAGTGAAGTGTGTGAGAGACCAGAGAACAGTGATATAGAGGACTTGCATCAGCTCTGCTTCAGCAACACACCTCCACTCATCTGGAAAACATCTAAATAGCCTTATTTGGTAAAAGTGGGAGGTGACTGAGGGGGGAGGAGGGGGGGCTTTTAAATAATTACAGGTTCAATATAAAGAATTTTTAGAGAAAATGAGTCCATGAGATGAGATAGCCTAAGCCTTAGTAACAAGTGACTTAATGGATTATAACAGTTAGTGTTACAAAAATACACATTTTGACACTTTTAACATATGAGACCAGGGCTGACTCTGACTTATTACACCTGATACCCACTGTGTTGTTGGAGATAATTATGATGCACAATGAAATACAGTTTATGGTAGAAAGAACACTCAGTTTAACTCAGATGCACATTTTTCATGAAAATAGGGGGAGAAAAGTGTTTTTATAAAAAAGCATCATATTACATTTTACCGTAGAAGTAAAATAATATTTAAGAGAATATATATATAAATAATATAATATATGGATACGCTTGATTCATGATTGCATTCATATGATTTATACAGCTGTGGTGGTATATATAAGCATACATTTTCAAAGTATGTAAAACTGAACATTTCAAATCAAATAGACTGGAATTAAATAGTAAAGCAATTAATTGAATAACAATAATTAAGGTGATAGTATAATCAATATAATAAATAATAATAAATAAGTAATAGATAATAATAATCAATTAATTATTATTGATTATTATTGATTATTATTATTGATTATTATTTAATTTATTATTATGTTAAAAGTCTGTTTGTAAATTAAAATCACCCTGAAACTAGAAAGAAAAAAAATCATTTTTTTTCTTTTTTCTCCCTTGCGAGCTGCTGACATACAAGGACGGGTTTTGTAATTATCGCAGGCAATGATCCTTTGGAGAGCAGAAATTAAAAGTTGTGAAGAATAATAGGTAGAACAATCAGCTGTAATTTTGGTAGGAGTGGGACATGATTAGCCCATCAGCTAAAGCCCTGAGCCCAAGGGAGCTGCTGGGGACAGCATGGGAAAGAAAGCCTTCCCTTGGCCATAGAGCAGTAATCACTCACCACAGCACCAAGCCTGCCCTCCACCGCTTTATTGTGGGTTTATCTTCTTCATATTATAAATCACTTACAAGGGGGGAGAGGGGGGGGGGTAAGATATTTCATATCTGATCATTTCTGGGTAATTACATTCTGCAAAGATGATTCCCAAATCTTATACTTCGCCAAAGCACAGACATGACTAAATTACACAACTTATTTATATAAAAAGGATGTTTTCTTTTTAGTCTTTTTTTTTAAATGTAACATCTGTTTTTTGCCGTGAATTTGTTTTTAGAATTGTCTTAAAAATGAATAATGTAACATTTCTTTTACGTGTTAAATGAAATGAAAATGTAGGTTAATTTAATATCTATCTGTCTATATATATCCAGATGCCCTTATGGCACAAATACTCGAAATAATATAAAACCTATGCATTTTGTATGTTATTGCAAAGCTTATTAAAATGTATTGTTTTGGGTTGTAGTGCTGTTGCTCAGCATCCTGGCAATCAAAGGGTTAAACCCATTTTTTTCCCTGATTTTAATTTCCATTTGCAACCCTTCCTCAGCTAATCATCTATACATCTCTATTTAAATCACTCCCTACATATATATAGAGGGGCAGTTTAAACAGGCAAATTCTTAACGTCCATTCATAGCTATACTTAGACCCCCCCCCTATATTGATCAACAGCTTAAAAAAAAAACAGCAATATTGGGGATATTTGAAAAACCAAACCAAAAACATAGCTTTCTATAGAAGCGATGTATGGAAGCGATGTATGGAAGCGATGTATGGAAGCGATACAAAGATGTCCCACTGCTTCTAATCACAATTGATTGTCAATTAGAGTCTCATTTGCGCTGCACCCCTCCAGATGCCATCCCCGGTTATCTGTTAACCGCAAGCATTGCGCGGAGAATTCAGCTGCAGATCACTTCTGACAGCTAATATCTTTCTTATCCCAGGCAGATGACCATTTTTTTCCTGTGAAAAAGAGTCATTTCCATCTGATTCTTTTACTTGATAAATTTACATTTCGTTTTCCAACTATTGATTGGTAATCACTGATTTTGGAAATGGGTACTCAGAGAGGGGGGGATCAATAAAGAGAGCCAGAGCCCCTCAATGCAGATCATTGTGGCTACAGGTTAAAACCCACAATATACTTCTAGCCTATATATATATGTGTGTGTGTGTATATATATATACTATATACTATATATATAGTATATATAGCATATAAAGTATATACATATATTATTCCTAGAGCTAACCAGTGATTTATCATCCATACTGAATTGAAACCTTGGAGCTCTTTCCAGGGCTGATGATATTGTCTACAAGAATGATCAGATTGTCGGTGTATTTTCTTATTTAACAGACTCTTTAAACAAATCCGTCTACAGGAACTGACTGCAGGACAGGCGCTCTCATTTATTACTGCAACTGCTATCATCCTGAGCCAAATGTGTGCTCATTCACACATCTCAGCTGTGATGTGGGACAGATTTTCGAGCTTGGTGAAGGCTGATGGGGCTTTTGGGTCTAGCACCCCCTAGAGGTCAGTGGACTTTACAAAACACCACTAACAGCATGGAGCCTAAGAGGAGAAATCCAGGACTATATACACGTATATACACATATATACACATACATACACATACATACACATATATACACATATATACACATATACACACATATACACATACATACACATATATACACATATATACACATACACATATATATACATATACACACATACACATATATACACATATATACACATACACATATATATACATATACACACATACACATATATACACATATATACACATACACATATATACACAGTGCTGCGGAATATTTTGGCACTATATAAAAAATAAGTAATATTTATAATTATATCACACAGAACAGTATTTTACTAGTAATATATATATTTATATATATATATCTATACGCACAAAATATAAATGATAAATAACTATCGTTAATTAATCTGACTTTTTTACATTATTCTAAATGAAACATCACTTGTGGAAAGGAGCAAAAAGAAACCCATAAGCATACCTCCCAACTGTCCCGTTTTCTGCAGGACAGTCCCAGTTTTACAAGCAGTGTCCGGCTGAGTCAAAGTTTGGCTGGTAACGAGGCGTTAGAGGCACAGAAGGAAAAAAAATAATTTGTATTTTAATTTAATTAAAAGACTAATTATAACTTGTTTGGGGAAATGACGTGCATTAAGCATATTGTTGAATATAAAATGACGTTAAATTGCCCCAGAGCGTGCCAGCGGCCCTCGCAGCCAGGTGCTAATGATGTGTGAGTGACGTCGGCTGATCCGGGGGGCTGCCAATTATTCTCCATGATTTGGGGGACGCCAGAGTCGCGTGATTTCAATATCCGAGGGGCTTCGTGCTCCATGTCATCAAAAGAGTCCAAAATGGAGAGGAATTTACCCAAAACGTATGTGCTTGGCAATGAATGGGTGTCTCCCGCTGTAAAAAGATGTATATAATATGATGAGGTTTTAGTTCCCGTCTTGGTTGAAGTGTGACCGCGCTGTCTGGGGCTGCCTCTCCGGGTTCGCGCTCCGCCATCGTGAGCGAGAGCAGAGGGTGCCAACCATACGTGGTCCTCGTAGGATGGCGCAAGCGTCTGCCGTCTGACAGCTTCAAGAGGAGACATTGAAGCAGAAACCAGTGGAAGTTTCATCAGATTGGGTTCCAGAAGCTTTTAAATTACAGTAAAGCGTGGCTGACCTGGGGACCCATAGGCAATGCCAGTAGGTCACAGTGAATGGAAAACAGATTTCCGGCAGATTGTTGGATCTACCCCTCTGGCCGGGGCGGCTCTGTTGGCAAAGTCGGCCTTCTTATAAAAAAACACAGAAGCTCCATACCTAGAAACACGATATACATTAATTTTCCTATTTGTACCCAAATTAAACCAACATTTTGTTTGATTGGACATTAATTGATTAAATCCTAAACCTTTGGCCAGATGACAGTTTCCGAGGGCCGGCTCAGAAGGTCCTCGCTTAACCAATTTGTTCAGGAACTAAAATCAAATGGATTTGGAGTCTTTGGCCGGAGCTCATGCCCTGCTTGGGGGGGGGCATTAAGTTTAATTAGAAGCCGCTGAAAGTAACGCTACAAGAGTTCTGAGCGATTCCTCTAACGAGGCTCGGAAAGTTTGCCGATCAATAAATCATTAGAAGAGAGCGGAGAGCTCACCTGCGCCATGAGAAATACTTTCCCGCCTCAGAAGATCACCAGCGTGGAGCGCGTATCGGGCAGGGGTAAGACAAGACCAAGAAACGAGCAAAGCTGGAGCTTTTACTGCAAAAAAACAGGGTAATAAGATGGGACTGACGGCCCGTATCTCATAAATGGTCCTCTGGAGTTATTGCCCCAGGAACCCCCGGAAGGTTTAAAGAGCGGCACAGGCGGGTCAGAGGTCCTTCAGAACTTATCAAAGGCCTTCAAGGCCGAGTTATTATCTCATAAATGTAACATAAAGCCGTGTGGAGATAAATGCCAATACCGAGGACAAAAAGAGGAGAGCCCCAGGTGGCAACCATTACTCGGCCATCTTTGGTCCTCTGGAGTTATTGCCCCATCCTGCTCAGGAACCCCCGGAAGGTTTAAAGAGCAGCACAGGTCGGTCAGAGGTCCTCTAGAACTTATCAAAGGCCTTCAAGGCCGAGTTATTATCTCATGATTATCTCATGACAAAAAGAGGAGAGCCCCAGGTGGCAACCATTACTCGGCCATCTTCGGTCCTCTGGAGTTATTGCCCCATCCTGCTCAGGAACCCCCGGAAGGTTTAAAGAGCAGCACAGGTGGGTCAGAGGTCCTTCAGAACTTATCAAAGACCTTTGAGGTTGCGATACATTGTAACTGCTCTGTTTCTTTTCTATATGTTCTAACCAGGTGGTTTTCTCCCGACGACCGCAGAGTTCGCGTCGACCCCGCGATGCGGCTGGAATTAAGCATTCGGAGAGATGATTAGACCTCGCGTCAGCTTCCCTGTTATCTGGGAGAAGAAAGTTCTCACCAAAGCCTTTTCTTCATCTCATTTTTTTTTCCGCTAAGCTTGATGGTTGTTTGCGAGAAAGCGGCGGCTCTGATTTTATGCCTACACGTATCGTCCAATCGGAGTTTCAAGGTTAATGCGATTTGCACCTCTTAGTAATTTCTGCTTTGGGAAAATGTGGCAAAGATTGATTCCGGCGAATATATTTAATATGTTTTATTAATCTTTTAATTACAATCTTTATAGACAGAAAGTAAAACACATCACAGAAAATGTTCCATTAACGCTGGATCTTTGTCCCGGATGTGGTTAGGGCCACAAATTAATGAAACGGAGGCCCCCGGGTGGATGTTCTATCCAGATTCTGAAATTAATTATTATTTTTAATTCATTTGATTTCTAGGAAGAAAGGAGACACTGAAGATTGACTTTAGCAGGCGAGTCTTCTTCATCAAGGACCATGGATGGAGCTCCACAGAAACTTGGGCCTGACCACCACACTAGCGAGGGCCACATCTTCTACCTTCACCGACTGGTGATGATCTTTAGCAGGGGTAGTTTCCTGGGTTTTATGGGCAACTACCGAGCCTCTGGGGCAGTTTGTCTCTCCAGCCTCCCACCCAACACTTCTCTGCGAATTCCAGACTTTGGCCACCTATCTACTCAACCCTTCTGTGGAGGATCTTCATCTTCCGCCAGCCCCTTAAGATGAAATAATCGTTGGGGGGGCAACGGAGAAGCAACTTGGTATACCGGTGTTCACAGTTACAATGTTCATCCAGGAACCGAGGATGAAAGGGTAACGAGCCCACCAGCATCCTTCCATGCTTCATGTAACATTGTATCTACTTCATATTTCTTGGTAGGACTTCAGTTTCTCCCAGAAACCCTCAAATTACCCTATTTTAGATTTTTTTTCCGGGATTCACACATTCCATGGGGTTTGTGTCTTGTCACCTTCCTGACGGGATCGCTCCTAAAATCTGCTCGCTCGGCTCAAACCCCTATGGACGGAGAGGCTCGTTTGTATGGAAATATGTGAATGTGCGAGAATAATAAAACAGATGGAAATGTACTTTTTTGGTAAAACACTAACGGGTTCGATTTATTGGCCGAGACAGCGTTATTTCCGCGTCCCGCTGAGATATTTAAGGTAATTGATATGCTAAATATTTGCCTTCTGCCCTGCCGATTTCTGTTAAACGGGATCTCGTGTTACCGACGGCAACTTTAACGATTGTAACGAGTTAAAATGATTGATCCGGATGAGACAGTAAAGCGTAATTGCCTGGAGGATTAATAAAAATCACTTTAACCCTTTGTTTCTTAAAGCATGATAAATCCCAGGGCCCAGGACGAGAAGTCTTATTGCAGATTTGCTTTTTAAAAAAATTAAAAAATTAATATAATAATTTAAAAAATATATATTTTTTTAAATATGAAGCTGATTATTAAATTCAGACGAGCCGGTCAAGTGTCCAGTGGGGGCCAAAGAACTGAAATATGGACGTAAGAGCTGGCGGGTGACGGTCATTATCCCGGGAGTTCACGCAACGGCCATTCTTGTAATTCAGAACATTCTACTTATTTAATTTGAATGGATTCCTAATTATTGGCCTAGTTAACAATGGACGGGGGGGTTAATTCAAAGGAGGAGAAAAGTTACAACAAGAGACCAGAATCTAACGGTAGAGAGTCAGAGGCCGAGATGGGATGTAAGGAAGTTTTACTTTACTGAGAGGGTGGTAGATACGTGGAACCGCCTCCCAGCAGAATTGGTAGAAGGTAATACAGTGAGGGAATTTAAACATGCATCGGGGGGGGCCGATCCGCCGGCAGGTTCTGAGTTTTTTATGTGAAATGGCCGGCAGAAGACGTTTTAGCGAATTTGACACAATGACAGGTGGAAGTAATTGTCATCATTGCATTTCATGGCTTGCCAGGCATTCCCCGAATAAAGCAGCAAAAGCGAACGCCTGGCGGGTGTTTGTGGCCCCTGGGAGTAATGTTCCCTTCAGCTCCGCACTCAACGAGCCACAAGTCTGGAAACGGCTCAGAACAGCCAGACGTCTAACAAATGAATTCCATCAATCTGGAAGAACAAGAAGGATGGAGAGAACGCGTCGGCTCTTTCTGTTGGGAATCATTAAATCCTCTCCTGGCTAATCGGGATTTACAGGTCTCTGGACAGCTCTATTTTCACAATTTAACCACTTGTGAGCCTTTCCACTTTTTGTCCGGTGGTCCGGGTCACGTGGCACGTGGTGGTCCCCCTGGCTCAGGTGGCTTCAATCAAACATCACATTATCCAAGAGGATCTTCTTACTGAAAGTGTGAAATCCACAAATGACAAAAAAAAAACACATAAAACCTAGAAAAAATAGAACCTCCCGGCAAATCAGCCCCATTCTGCCTCCGTCCCTAGCTGGGGGGAGATTATTATTATTAATAACTTTCTTTCTAGATGGGAGGCAAAATAATAATAATAATAATGCTATTAATAGTCTCTAGTGGCTGAGCAACTTGGTCTCTAGCTAAGGAGGATAATTAATAATAATAATAATAATAATAGTAATAATAATATAAGTCCCCAGTTGAGCAACTTGGTCTCTAGCTGGGGGAGATTAATAATTATAATAAAATAAATCCCCAGTGACTGAGTAACTTGTTTTTTAGCTGTGGGGGATTAATAATAATAGTCTCTAGTGGCTGAGCAACTTGGTCTCCAGCTAGGGACGGATTAATAATAATAATAAATCATAATAAATCCCCAGTGGCTGAGAAAGTTGGGAAACTGGAGCAGCTTGGTTTCTGGTTGGGGTAATAATAATAATAATAATATAAATTAATAATAATAATAGTAATAATGCAGTGCTTCCTGGGTTAGTGGAAGTTAATGTCATCCATGCCAAGCGATCGGATTTTTTTTCTTTTTCTTTCAGTATTTAGCACTTACTTTCGCTGCGTTTCCGTGGCACGTCGCTGGAGGAGAAGGCCCGCTGCTTGTTTGATTAAGTGGCCAGCTTTGACGTAAAGACAGTTCACAACCGCAGAGTCGTGCTGGGAGAAGGTAATTATCCTTCATTTCATAAGGAAAGTGTTTGGTGAATAGAGATCAGTGATGACGGTCGCTATCCCCGGGCGCCGCAGAGATCAGATCGCTGGCCAAAGGTAATTAGTTATTTAAAAAGGGGATACGCGGCCCCCTGAATCTTAAAGCGCCGGGATTATCAGCGGCCGCGTCGGGGGCAAATAACGACAGCACTTTTCTGTAGGCGAAACAAATAAACGGATCGAACGCAAAACTGCTGACGCCACTCGATCCCACCACCCGTCGGACCATCACCGACCAATGAGGTGCTTTAATCTACAAATAAACCAGCGAAACAGCAGCTTTATGATAAATATCGATGATTTTAAACCCGTCGTACCTGCTGTCGGCTAATGTCAGGCGCCTGGATGCTTCTTAATCAATTTCTACTTTATATCATTTAAGATTCTACTTAATGACGTAATGATGCCAGCCGCGATATCGTCCGACAGAAATAATGACAGGATTGGTCGACCGCGAGCGCATAAAACTCAGAGAGGAGGGAACGACACGGAAGAGGTTAATAAAATCTCCAGCAGGACCAGAACTCCCGATGATCACATTTCAAAAATCTCTAAAAACTTTTAATACTTTGCCTTAAAAATATTTAGAATCCTCGGTATTTGGAGGAGTTTCGGAAACGGGAGTAAGTCCTGAAATATGTGTCGGGCTTTTAACGTTTTCCAATCTTATAAATCGTTATTAAAAATAAAAATAAAAAGTTTCTAGTAATTTTATTGGGCTTTTTTTTTTTTTTCAGATTTACTTACTAATTACCTTACATGGCTGGGTTTCAGTAAGCCCGCACGTCCTGAAAAAGCAATATATAATTTGTGGGTAAAATAAATCGGAAACGAGGAACATCCAGCTGATCGATACATCGCAAACGGCTCAAAACCCTTACAGGATAAAATAGCTTTCACCCTTAAAGGGTTAACAATGCAGATATAGAGCCGCACACGCTGTGTATTCTCTAATATAACAACGAAAACCTATTATATATATTATTACTATTAATATTATTATTATCACTTTTATTATTATAAGTATTACTGTAGTATACAGCCTCCTGCTCCTTCCACCTGCTGCCTTTGTGATGTCACAATACACAGATGACATCACAATAGGTGATGATGTCACGGAGGCTGTAAAGGGCCCTGACATTCCAGCAGTAGTTCAGTGTAGAAGTGAAGGAGCAACGATGGCTTCAAAGCAGATAAATCGCATTCAGCTTCTAATGATTCTGATCCTCACCGCCCTGCATCCATCTGACTCTAACAGTAAGTACACCCATCACTCCCATCCATCACCGCCCTGCAACATCGCTGCCGCTAAACCATCCTTTTATTGTGTGTAGTGCAGACAGGTGCCTGACGGGAGTATCGCCCCGTAACCCCCCGCGCCCCATACCGGTTTTAACCCTTTTTAATTTGAATGACAGGATCCTGTCCTGGATTTAAAGGGGGATTTGAGTTTATTTCACCCAAATAGATAACATTATCATTAACATCCGAGTCACTGGATGACCTCACTAATCCCCCCATGTATGATGTAATAGTGTTTATTTTAGGATTCCCATTTTATTGGTAGTTACTAAATGATCGTTACATGGATGGTTTCAGAAGCCCTGCATGTCCTTAAAAACGTAATATAACATTTGTGGGTAAAATAAATGGGAGACGGGGAAGATCCGGCTGAAAAATCCATTGCAAACGGCTCAAAACCCTTCAACCCTAGAGGGTAAAAAAGGATAAAACAGCCTTCACCCTTCAAGGGTTAATTCAGCAGATATAGGCCCGCACATGCTGTATATTCTTTAATATAACAGCTAATACATATTATATAAATTATTATCTATATTATTAGTATTAGTATTCCAGTAGTATACAGCCTCCTGCTCCTTGCACCTGCCGCCTTTGTGATGTCACAATACACAGATGACATCACAATAGGTGATGATGTCACGGAGGCTGTAAAGGGCCCTGACATTCCAGCAGTAGTTCAGTGTAGAAGTGAAGGAGCAGCGATGGCTTCAAAGCAGATAAATCGCATTCAGCTTCTAATGATTCTGATCCTCACCGCCCTGCATCCATCTGACTCTAACAGTAAGTACACCCATCACTCCCATCCATCACCGCCCTGCTACATCGCTGCCGCTAAACCATCCTTTTATTGTGTGCAGTGCAGACAGGTGCCTGATGGGAGTATCGCCCTGTAACCCCCCGAGCCCCATACCGGTTTTAACCCTTTGTCTTCTGTCTTTATATATATTAAACACATTGTCGTTGTCTCCCGTGCCACGCGGTTTGTTGATTTTTGCCCCTTTTGCCCCTCTCTTTCAGGCTGCGGCAGACGCCCGCTCATGTCAGAATATGGCAGCTCGCGGATCGTTGGAGGAGTAGATGCGCAGCCTGGTGCTTGGCCATGGCTGGTCAGCATCCAAGTGCCTTCCGGGGCCGGACATCGCCACTCCTGCGGGGGCACTTTAATCGATGAGCAGTGGGTCCTAACAGCGGCTCACTGCTTCAAGACCATGAAGTGGTAAGGATGGGGGGGGTAAGAATGGTGGCTGTGAATAATGGGATTGTGAGGGGCAGAATTCGCTTTACCCCCCACTATTATAACCCGGCAGCCATCACGCGTTACACTGTAACCCTCTGCCTGGTTAACGTTACATCTCCTGTTTGTGAATCGATTTCACATCTTTGCCCCGGAATTCCTCTTTAGAAATAGAGCTCAAGGTGTTTATGATAAGAATGATAATGTATGGATTCCCGCTAACCTCTGTCTGTCTGTCTGTCTGTATCTAACGTCTGTCTGTCTGTCATCTTCCAGGCTCGTTTCCAAATGGCAGATTATACTCGGAGGATTCCAACTGTCGGATCCGTCGCAAAGTGACGTCCAGATCAGATCCATTGAGTCGTACGTTCAGCACGAGCATTACAATCCCCGGACTGAGCGGAACGACGTGGCGCTGATCAAACTCAACCAGAGCGTGAAATTCACCGACTTCGTGCAGCCGGCCTGCCTGCCGAGCGCCACCAAGGACGTCCACGCCATGGATCACTGCTTCATCAGCGGCTGGGGGGTCACCAAAGAGAAATGTGA
>VKOC01015622.1:0-10794 GCA_009364415.1 Spea multiplicata | reverse complement strand
TTCTTAACCTCGCCATCCACCAATAGAAGAGGAAATCTGAGGAACCACACACGCTCCATCTGGCTTAACAGTTCAGTTGGTTCAACAGTCCGGATCCACCTCAGGACTCAGTGAATAATCATGCTGACCCTGATTTCTCTGTAACCGTGAGTTTATGTTCTTTACGCATCGCCTGTGTATGTAACGGGTCCATCTTCAGTTAATATGGTGAACTGTTTTCCACATATAGGCATTGAGATGAGGGCTCTGCATACTGTTATTATTCTTTTTTTTAGTAATATATATGTATGTCATTTTTTTCCTTAATGTTTCTATTTCAAAATAGACCTCACTGTGTTGTCGTATAGACATCATATTTATGGCTTCTAGGCCGCTTTTTTCTTCACACTGTCCAGTTTCCAACATTCCCATCATATGTGGAAGTCAGACCCCCTCGTTTCCAGGCAACGTTAACAAATATCTATTTGATTCTGGTAGCGTTTAGTTAGTCTAGTAGGGACTAAATACCAAAGATGTACTAATTCATGAAGTTCTTTATGTAAAGTAATACAGTGTATCATTCTCCTTGTATTGTGCCAAGCTTTAAGCCAAATTGAAAATCTTTTTTCTGCTTCTGGATTGGTCTTGCATTGGCAGCTGGCTTAGAACTGACCAGGAGGTTGTTTAGTTTTGTAACTAAGTTGGCCTGGGGGATAGAGATGAAGAGGTTATCCCATTTGTCTGTTTTCCATACTGTGTTTAATGAAAAAAAAATGTATGAAAATAGTTCTGAGTTAGGTTAAACCAAATTAGCAACTCTGAAAATTGTGTTGTTTAGTCCTCACTGATTAAATCTGTGAGATTGCTGTTTTCTTACAACTTTCCTTGGGATATATTTAAGTCATTTGTGTAGAGAGTGAGTACCTCAGTTGGTGTGGATTCAGATAAGGGTGATACTATTCCCAATGAATTCCTAATTCTAGATATATATACAGAATTTACTATATCTCTCACTATTAGGTTTGGGATTTCTAATTTCACAAAGAAAAAAAACACAGTCAAGAATTAAGTTTATGCGAAAGACCATTCCATTCCTCTCGTGTTATCTGTATATTTAATTCTCTTTCCCATTTTGGAATGCTGACAATTGTTGCTAATGGTTGATCTTTTAAGGTTATACATGAGACGCATTTGGCTAGTATTTTCTTATGGTTATTGTTTTGAAATAATCTAGTCATTTCCACAATTACTTCTTCTTCAGACAGCTTTAAATGATTTTTTAAACAATTTTTTACTCTGAGATATTTAAAAATATTCGAATTGGAGAGATTATATTGTTGTTTTAGATTAGCAAAGGTTTTTATCTTATCTTTTTACTAGTAAATCCTTAATTTTGTACCATCCTTCTTCTGCATAGGCATCTGAGTAGGTCTTAACAATATGTAATAATATATTAGCCTCATATTGTTGTTTAATTAGTGGCAAGCCGGTCCCTCCTTTAGCAGGCCTAATACTTAATGTGTATTTACTAATCCTTGGTCTGCTGCCTTTCCATATGAAATTATGAAAGCTTGTGTGAACGAGTTCTAGCCAGCTGGAGGGAATAGACAGAGGAACCATGTGAAAAAGATATGTCCATCTGGGCAAAACATAGGATCTTAGGGTATTTATGTGGCCCCACCATGACAAATCTAGATGTTTCCATTGTTTCAGTAGCTTATTTGTTGATTTCAGAAGATATAGAACATTTATCTCCATAGTTTTGGAAATATTTCTAGGAATTTTAATACCTAAATAAGTAAATTCTCCTTTAATGTTTTGTATCTGAAAATTCCTTTGTAGTTGTTCCATACTTCCTTTGGAGATATTAGTAAAATGAGCAATTGTCTTATTCAAATTTGGTTTGTAATTAGAGACAAGGCTATAATTTTCCACGCTTTCAAAAAAAGTCATAGACTCTAATGGATCCGTCAAGGAAATAATGACATCATCCGCGTATAATGCTGTTTTTAATTCTCTCTCCTTAATCTGAAGACCCTTAATATTTTTATTTTGTCTGATATTTATAACAAAAGGTTCTAATGCCAAAATGTATAGAATAGGGGAGAGAGGACAACCTTGTCGAGTGCCATTATGGAGATCAAACCATTCTGAACAAATGCCTGGGCCCACTACCCGAGCACTGGGAACAGAGTATAATGACATTATTGCAGTATATATCCGCTCTGTCAGTCCAAAAGCTTTTAAAACTTTACTCATATACCCCCACCCGACCCTATCAAATGCTTTCTCTGCGTCAGGAGGGAAATATTATTCCGTTTTGCATAATCTATAGTATCCAGTGGTCATCTAATGTTGTTTCCCAAATCTCTTCCTGGCACGAAACCAATTTGATCTCTATGTATTATAGAGTGTAAGACCGATTTTAGTCTCTGCGCCAATATGGATGAGTATAGTTTTATATCTACGTTGATCAAGGATATTGGTCTATAATTCTTTACATCATCCGGAGGCTTATCTTGTTTCAGAATCGGTAAGATATTGGCTTGAAGAATCTCCCTAGGGCATTGACCTGTTTGTGCTATCTCTTTGAAAGTTTCTAAAAGATGATCTATTATATCTTGTTGAAAGACCTTAAAAAAATAGTTGCTGAACCCATCTGCACCCGGAGTTTTAAGTTTTACAAGTTTATCTATGGCAATACTTAGCTCAATTTTCTCTAATGGCCTATTCAAGGTTTGTCTCTGGTCTTCAGATAGTTCTCATAGTCCTTGCAATCATTAAATTCAGTCTTTTAGGTAATAAATCGGTCCAATCGTTGGTGATATCATTAATTCCTATTATTTTCCTAATATATTTCTTGTGTTACGTCGGGACCTGGCCAACACAGGTAATGCACCCACTATGCAGAGACGTATTCACGTCACGGAGCGTACAGGCAGAAAGTCCGAGGCAGAGAAACAATACAGGGCCAGAGGCAGACAGCACGGGAGCGAGGTCAAGAAACAATCCGAGGTCAGGTACACAACGAAGGCAAACAAGCGTTATAGGACAGAGAACGAGCATCCAGAGCAACATACAGTGACTCTTTGACTATTTGAGGGAACATAGGAGTGTGTTTAAATAATGAACAAGGGCGGGAAAACGGACTGTCAGTGTTAGAAGACGTGACATCATCGCGACCGGCGCCATAGAATGGCGTCGGTGCAATAAACAAAAAAGGTAAACGAATGCTAAACCCACGAGTACCGTGGGTCTAGCACCCACCAACAGTGGTAGAGCGTCGTGGATGTGCCGCAGCACTTCGTTTATGACTCTGTGAGTGCTGCCGGCACGCCGCGGCAGCTCTCGGAGGATTGTATTGCCGTCGTGGACGGCTCACGGCGGTTCGTATAGAGGGATGCGGCCGCCGTAACCGTGCCACGTCCACACACACGCCCCTCCGTGTACGTGCAGTATGCACGTCACCTGGAGAGGGCGCGCATGTGGCATCGCGAGCGAGCCGCCCACCCGTGGCCGACCGACGTGGGACTGCGGCGGAACCGGTAGTTACAACACTTATCACAAGTCACAAGTATCACCTAAGCAAACCTACTCCAAAGCAACAAAAAGATCACAGGAGGAGAGCCAAAAAAGTCCAAATTCAGAGGAAAACGGGCAGGAAAACAGATCCAGAAAAATATATTAAACATAAATAAAAAAATCTATTACAGAAATCTTTAATTTATTTGATAAAATATTAAATCAACAAGAAATAAAGGTTGTATTCAAAAGGGTTACAATCTGCCCATACTAAATAAAATATATTCCAGATTTTGAGATTTAATTTAGACGGGATTGATCTAAGAATTAAATACTATTGATTTTGGTTCAACAATAAGTATTCCATAACAACGAGGTATGAGGACCAGGTTTGCCCCCAGTTTGTCCCATTGGAAATTTCAACACAGTTAGGTTGAACATAGCTGTAAAGCAAACCTGGTTTTATATGTGAAGGATATAGATGATCTATTCTTTATTTGGAAAAGAAAGGAGATACAATTTAAAGAATGTTGAGTTCATCTAAATAATAATCATGCCAAAATATCTCTAACTTCAGATTACAATCAGGAGCACATTATTTTTTATATCTAGATATTTACATAAATAATACCAAACTATATACAAAAAGAAGTGGATGCCAATAATTATATTCCGATAAACAGTTGACATCGTCCCTTTTGGCTAACACAATTTTTAATACTTAGGAGAAACTGAAATGAGGACAATATATATTCAGAACAGGATAATAACCTAAAACATTTTTTTGGAAAAAGGATATCAAGAAAGAAACTTAAAAAATATAATTTTAATCAATAAAAAATGAAAGGGAAGGAACTTCTACCACAAAACATATTAAAAAAATATTAAATGCACCACCTGTAATCTTTCATTTTTATAATAAATCACATACAATAAATCATACCATCAACAAACCCTGGGGTATACTACAAAGAGAGGATTCCATTTAATATATTTTTCCTCAGAATATTTGTCTTTAGAGGTGCTCCTAACAGAACATAAAAAATAACTACTAAATATACAAAAAAAGATTGTCCAGTGCCTGTATTCAACTTTCAAGGAGAGCCAGAGTTCTTAGGAGGGTCTGGAGAGACCCGATTGGAAACATGTTTATTTTATTTTAAAGGAAGCCAACATATGACAAGTGGCAAAATCTCTCGCAGTGGAGGTTGTGACCGTTCTCTGGAGATGTCACAGAGCATCTGAGGTGGGTGTTTGGTGTCGCTGAAAGCCTCACTATCGAGGCATGTTTTTTTCTTTCTTTTTTGTACTCTTCGTGTCCAAGGCTTTCTTGAAATGTTTGCGATACTCGGCTGTAATATTCTTCTCCCTCATTTAGTGTACCCACACAAGTTATATATTGTGTTTTCAGGACAAAAAGGGCTTTATTATGTTCTTTGAGACCGGGTTTTTCTGCTTCTTAACCTCGCCATCCACCAATAGAAGAGGAAATCTGAGGAACCACACACGCTCCGTCTGGCTTAACAGTTCAGTTGGTACAACAGTCCGGATCCACCTCAGGACTCAGTGAATAATCATGCTGACCCTGATTTCTCTGTAACCGTGAGTTCATGTTCTTTACGCATCGCCTGTGTACGTAACGGGTCCATCTTCAGTTAATATGGTGAACTGTTTTCCACAAATAGGCATTGAGATGAGGGCTCTGCATACTGTTATTATTCTTTTTTTTAGTAATATATATGTATGTAATTTTTTTCCTTAATGTTTCTATTTCAAAATAGACCTCACTGTGTTGTCGTATAGACATCATATTTATGGCTTCTAGGCAGCTTTTTTCTTCACACTGTCCAGTTTCCAACATTCCCACCATATGTGGAAGTCAGACCCCCTCGTTTCCAGGCAACATTAACAAATATCTATTTGATTCTGGTAGCGTTTAGTTAGTCTAGTAGGGACTAAATACCAAAGATTTACTAATTCATGAAATTCTTTATGTAAAGTAATACAGTGTATCATTCTCCTTGTATTGTGCCAAGCTTTAAGCCAAATAGTAAATCTTTTTTCTGTTTCTGGATTGGTCTTGCATTGGCAGCTGGCTTAGAACTGACCAGGAGGTTGTTTAGTTTTGTAACTAAGTTGGCCTGGGGGATAGAGATGAAGAGGTTATCCCATTTGTCTGTTTTCCATACTGTGTTTAATGAAAAAAAAATGTATGAAAATAGTTCTGAGTTAGGTTAAACCAAATTAGCAACTCTGAAAATTGTGTTGTTTAGTCCTCACTGATTAAATCTGTGAGATTGCTGTTTTATTACAACTTTCCTTGGGATATATTTAAGTCATTTGTGTAGAGAGGGAGTACCTCAGTTGGTGTGGATTCAGATAAGGGTGATACTATTCCCAATGAGTTCCTAATTCTAGATATATATACAGAATTTACTATATCTCTCACTATTAGGTTTGGGATTTCTAATTTCACAAAGAAAAAAAACACAGTCAAGAATTAACTTTATGCGAAAGACCATTCCATTCCTCTCGTGGTATCTGTATATTTAATTCTCTTTCCCATTTTGGAATGCTGACAATTGTTGCTAATGGTTGATCTTTTAAGGTTATACATGAGACGCATTTGGCTAGTATTTTCTTATGGTTATTGTTTTGAAATAATCTAGTCATTTCCACAATTACTTCTTCTTCAAACAGCTTTAAATGATTTTTTAAACAATTTTTTATTCTGAGATATTTAAAAATATTCGAATTGGAGAGATTATACTGTTGTTTTAGATTAGCAAAGTTTTTTATCTTATCTTTTTACTAGTAAATCCTTAATTTTGTACCATCCTTCTTCTGCATAGGCATCTGAGTAGGTCTTAACAATATGTAATAATATATTAGCCTCATATTGTTGTTTAATTAGTGGCAAGCCGGTCCCTCCTTTAGCAGCCCTAATACTTAATGTGTATTTACCAATCCTTGGTCTGCTGCCTTTCCATACGAAATTATGAAAGCTTGTGTGAACGATTTCTAGCCAGCTGGAGGGAATAGACAGAGGAACCATGTGAAAAAGATATGTCCATCTGGGCAAAACATAGGATCTTAGGGTATTTATGTGGCCCCACCATGACAAATCTAGATGTTTCCATTGTTTCAGTAGCTTATTTGTTGATTTCAGAAGATATAGAACATTTATCTCCATAGTTTTGGAAATATTTCTAGGAATTTTAATACCTAAATAAGTAAATTCTCCTTTAATGTTTTGTATCTGAAAATTCCTTTGTAGTTGTTCCATACTTCCTTTGGAGATATTAGTAAAATGAGCAATTGTCTTATTTAAATTTGGTTTGTAATTAGAGACAAGGCTATAATTTTCCACGCTTTCAAAAAAAAAAAAGGAAATAATGACATCATCCGCGTATAATGCTGTTTTTAATTCTCTCTCCTTAATCTGAAGACCCTTAATATTTTTATTTTGTCTGATATTTATAACAAAAGGTTCTAATGCCAAAATGTATAGAATAGGGGAGAGAGGACAACCTTGTCGAGTGCCATTATGGAGATCAAACCATTCTGAACAAATGCCTGGGCCCACTACCCGAGCACTGGGAACAGAGTATAATGACATTATTGCAGTCTATATCCACTCTGTCAGTCCAAAAGCTTTTAAAACTTTACTCATATACCCCCACCCGACCCTATCAAATGCTTTCTCTGCGTCAGGAGGGAAATATTATTCCGTTTTGCAAAATCTATAGTATCCAGTGGTCGTCTAATGTTGTTTCCCAAATCTCTTCCTGGCACGAAACCAATTAGATCTCTATGTATTATAGAGTGTAAGACCGATTTTAGTCTCTGCGCCAATATGGATGAGTATCGTTTTATATCTACGTTGATCAAGGATATTGGTCTATAATTCTTTACATCATCCGGAGGCTTATCTTGTTTCATCTTGAATCGGTAAGATATTGGCTTGAAGAATCTCCCTAGGGCATTGACCTGTTTGTGCTATCTCTTTGAAAGTTTCTAAAAGATGATCTATTATATCTTGTTGAAAGACCTTAAAAAAATAGTTGCTGAACCCATCTGCACCCGGAGTTTTAAGTTTTACAAGTTTATCTATGGCAATACTTAGCTCAATTTTCTCTAATGGCCTATTCAAGGTTTGTCTCTGGTCTTCAGATAGTTCTCATAGTCCTTGCAATCATGAAATTCAGTCTTTTAGGTAATAAATCTGTCCAATCGTTGGTGATATCATTAATTCCTATTATTTTCCTAATATGTTTCTTTGTGTTACGTCGGGACCTGGACAACACAGGTAATGCACCCACTATGCAGAGACGTATTCACGGCACGGAGCGTACAGGCAGAAAGTCCGAGGCAGAGAAACAATACAGGGCCAGAGGCAGAAAACCGTGGTCAGGAGATTCCGAGGTCGGGGCAGACAGCACGGGAGCGAGGTCAAGAAACAATCCGAGGTCTGGTACACAACGAAGGCAAACAAGCGTTATAGGACAGAGAACGAGCATCCAGAGCAACATACAGTGACTCTTTGACTATTTGAGGGAACATAGGAGTGTGTTTAAATAATGAAAAAGGGCGGGAAAACGGACTGTCAGTGTTAGAAGACGTGACATCATCGCGACCGGCGCCATAGAATGGCGTCGGTGCAATAAACAAAAAAGGTAAACGAATGCTAAACCCACGAGTACCGTGGGTCTAGCACCCACCAACAGTGGTAGAGCGTCGTGGATGTGCCGCAGCACTTCGTTTATGACTCTGTGAGTGCTGCCGGCACGCCGCGGCAGCTCTCGGAGGATTGTATTGCCGTCGTGGACGGCTCACGGCGGTTCGTATAGAGGGATGCGGCCGCCGTAACCGTGCCACGTCCACACACACGCCCCTCCGTGTACGTGCAGTATGCACGTCACCTGGAGAGGGCGCGCATGTGGCATCGCGAGCGAGCCGCCCACCCGTGGCCGACCGACGTGGGACTGCGGCGGAACCGGTAGTTACAACACTTATCACAAGTCACAAGTATCACCTAAGCAAACCTACTCCAAAGCAACAAAAAGATCACAGCAGGAGAGCCAAAAAAGTCCAAATTCAGAGGAAAACGGGCAGGAAAACAGATCCAGAAAAATATATTAAACATAAATAAAAAAATCTATTACAGAAATCTTTAATTTATTTGATAAAATATTAAATCAACAAGAAATAAAGGTTGTATTCAAAAGGGTTACAATTTGCCCATACTAAATAAAATATATTCCAGATTTTGGGATTTAATTTAGACGGGATTGATCTAAGAATTAAATACTAGTAACAACGAGGTATGAGGACCAGGTTTGCCCCCAGTTTGTCCCATTGGAAATTTCAACACAGTTAGGTTGAACATAGCTGTAAAGCAAACCTGGTTTTATATGTGAAGGATATAGATGATCTATTCTTTATTTGGAAAAGAAAGGAGATACAATTTAAAGAATGTTGAGTTCATCTAAATAATAATCATGCCAAAATATCGCTAACTTCAGATTACAATCAGGAGCACATTATTTTTTATATCTAGATATTTACATAAATAATACCAAACTATATACAAAAAGAAGTGGATGCCAATAATTATATTCCGATAAACAGTTGACATCGTCCCTTTTGGCTAACACAATTTTTAATACTTAGGAGAAACTGAAATGAGGACAATATATATTCAGAACAGGATAATAACCTAAAACATTTTTTGGAAAAAGGATATCAAGAAAGAAACTTAAAAATTATAATTTATTCAATAAAAATGAAAGGGAAGGAACTTCTACCACAAAACATATTAAAAAAATATTAAATGCACCACCTGTAATCTTTCATTTTTATAATAAATCACATACAATAAATCATACCATCAACAAACCCTGGGGTATACTACAAAGAGAGGATTCCATTTAATATATTTTTCCTCAGAATATTTGTCTTTAGAGGTGCTCCTAACAGAACATAAAAAATAACTACTAAATATACATAAAAAGATTGTCCAGTGCCTGTATTCAACTTTCAAGGAGAGCCAGAGTTCTTAGGAGGGTCTGGAGAGACCCGATTGGAAACATGTTTATTTTATTTTAAAGGAAGCCAACATATGACAAGTGGCAAAATCTCTCGCAGTGGAGGTTGTGACCGTTCTCTGGAGATGTCACAGAGCATCTGAGGTGGGTGTTTGGTGTCGCTGAAAGCCTCACTATCGAGGCATGTTTTTTTCTTTCTTTTTTGTACTCTTCGTGTCCAAGGCTTTCTTGAAATGTTTGCGATACTCAGCTGTAATATTCTTCTCCCTCATTTAGTGTACCCACACAAGTTATATATTGTGTTTTCAGGACAAAAAGGGCTTTATTATGTTCTTTGAGACCGGGTTTTTCTGCTTCTTAACCTCGCCATCCACCAATAGAAGAGGAAATCTGAGAAACCACACACGCTCCATCTGGCTTAACCGTTCAGTTGGTTCAACAGTCCGGATCCACCTCAGGACTCAGTGAATAATCATGCTGACCCTGATTTCTCTGTAACCGTGAGTTCATGTTCTTTACGCATCGCCTGTGTACGTAACGGGTCCATCTTCAGTTAATATGGTGAACTGTTTTCCACAAATAGGCATTGAGATGAGGGCTCTGCATACTGTTATTATTCTTTTTTTAGTAATATATATGTATGTAATTTTTTTCCTTAATGTTTCTATTTCAAAATAGACCTCACTGTGTTGTCGTATAGACATCATATTTATGGCTTCTAGGCCGCTTTTTTCTTCACACTGTCCAGTTTCCAACATTCCCACCATATGTGGAAGTCAGACCCCCTCGTTTCCAGGCAACATTAACAAATATCTATTTGATTCTGGTAGCGTTTAGTTAGTCTAGTAGGGACTAAATACCAAAGATTTACTAATTCATGAAATTCTTTATGTAAAGTAATACAGTGTATCATTCTCCTTGTATTGTGCCAAGCTTTAAGCCAAATTGTAAATCTTTTTTATGCTTCTGGATTGGTCTTGCATTGGCAGCTGGCTTAGAACTGACCAGGAGGTTGTTTAGTTTTGTAACTAAGTTGGCCTGGGGGATAGAGATGAAGAGGTTATCCCATTTGTCTGTTTTCCATACTGTGTTTAATGAAAAAAAAAATGTATGAAAATAGTTCTGAGTTAGGTTAAACCAAATTAGCAACTCTGAAAATTGTGTTGTTTAGTCCTCACTGATTAAATCTGTGAGATTGCTGTTTTATTACAACTTTCCTTGGGATATATTTAAGTCATTTGTGTAG
>VKOC01015621.1:0-21733 GCA_009364415.1 Spea multiplicata | reverse complement strand
TATATAGTGTAACAAGGTGCGGGGTGTTGTCGTGGAAGGGGTATACATTCCCCCTCGATTTTGCAGGGTTTTATACGACATATAGGGCAGGCTGGTGCTCCACCCCGCAGTTTACATGCACCTGGACTGACACGGGTTCCAGGCCGGGAGTTTAAGCTGACTCCAATGCACTGGTCAGCTGCAAGTAATTAGCTGCACTGACTGCATTATAACCTCACCTGTTGGACAGAGGGAGGAGAGGAGAGAGTTTTTTTTGTTTGGAAGCAGCAGAGCTTGCTATGCGCAAAAGAGACCATCAAAGAGGTTGGTGGGATTGTGTTTTGTTTTAGTTTAGACCCTTCGTAGTGAGGGAGTCATATGTTAGTAAGCGCTCAGACGAGCTAGGCTTTTGTTTGTAGGGAATTTGTGTTCAATGTAAGCCTGTAAATATCGTCATACGTGGACTACAAATAAATCATTTGTGATTACCTAACTGGGATGTGGCGTTAATACCCTAGAGGACCGTGCTGTTTGGTGCCCTGTGTGGGTGCAGGATCACAATATGGTGGAGAATGCGGGTAACAGCACATAAAAGGTCTGTGGGTATGCAAAGTCTCTGCCAGTCTGCATATTGAAGATTGTTTGTGAATTGTTGGGATACCCAATCAGTACAGTACCTTCATACTAGTCTTCTGCCTTGGTGTTATGATGGAAGAGCTGGTGAAGGCTTTGGTACAGGCGACTGCTGTACAGCAGGAGACCAATCGTTTACTGGCTGCTCAAGTTGAAAACCTGAGAGAAGCCCAGCATGAGGACAGAGCAGTCCTTGCTAATGTTTTGCAGAAAGTGCTATCGCCCTATGCAGGGAGCCCCACTGTGGATAAGGGGCCCCGTATTCGAGCAACTGATTTCCTGCATAAGATGTCTGAGGCAGATGATGTGGAAGCTTATCTCACTACTTTTGAGAGGGTTGCTACCAGAGAAAACTGGCCAGCAAGCCAGTGGGCGTGGTTACTAGCTCCTTGTCTAAGTGGGGAACCCCAGAAAGCCTATGAAGATTTACCTGATGACCAAGCCCAGGACTATGCACAACTCAGAACAGAAATTCTAACACGTATAGGCATAACCCCTGCCCTTAGAGCCCAAAGGGTTCATAATTGGGCTTATGACATGTGTAAACCTACACGGACCCAGATGTATGAGTTGCTGAGGCTTGCTCAGAAATGGCTAAAACCCGAGATCAACTCTGCTACTAAAATAATGGAGATAGTGGTCATGGATCGCTTTCTCAGGAATTTGCCTACAGAACTGCGACAATGGGTCAGCCAAGGGGACCCGAAGGATCCAGAGGAGATGATGTGTCTGGTTGAGAGGTATTTGACCGTTAAGGAGCTGCATAGTACTTCTGCACAGCCAAAGTCCAGAACCCTCAACAACCAGACAAGCGTGAAAACCGGAAGCAAAGGACAAAACCCTGTACCCCGCATGGGACAATATGACTATGGTGGTAACAGGCACCCAAAATTCCCATTACGGCCACAAGAGCAGACTGAGGAACACATAAGATGCTTCAAATGTCACGAGCCGGGACATTTTGCGCGTAATTGTCCAAAGGGTGAAGAGCCCATGCAGTGTGATGTAGGAGCCAGGGCCCTACACAAGACTGTGTTGACTTGTTCAAAAATGTGTGTGGTTACTATTGCGGTTGATACAACACATTTAAGACCAGTGAGGGTGGAAGGGAAGAGTGTACAAGCATTGCTTGATTCTGGGAGTGAAGTTACCTTGATAAAAAGTGCTCTGCTTCAGCCAGAGAAAGTAGATACCAGGCAGCTTCTTGATATTGTATGTATACATGGTGATACCCACTCATACCCCACGGCAGAGGTTGATATTGTCACTGATGTTGGAAAGGTCAAATGGCAGGTTGGGGTGGTACCCCTGTTGCCCTACGATGTAGTATTAGGGAGGGACTTCCCCCATTTCTGCAACATAACAGGAAAACCCTCAGTTCCTCAGGTAACGGGCTCTGAGGAAACCCATGCGGTAGAAGGAATGGATAATGTTTTTCCTTTCTCCAGTATTGATTGGGAGCCAGGTAATGAACAAGAGGCACCAGTAGTGTGCCTGGGTAATGAAGTAGAACCCCATAATGAGGCCCCCTTAGCACAAGTAGAGTTTCAGGATCTGGGAATCCACCCTGGAAATTTCCGAGCTGCCCAATGGGAGGATACAACCCTGACAGCAGCTAGAGAGAATGTGCAAGTAATGGAGGATACCGTTGTAAACCCTGACAGGCACTTAAGTTCTCCTTATTTCAAAGTAAAACATAACCTGCTTTACCGGGTAGAGAAGAAAGGGGAGGAGGAGATGGAACAGTTGCTGGTCCCACAATCGTATAGACACACGGTGTTAAAGCTGGCCCATAGCCATGTACTAGGTGGGCACCTGGGATTTGAGAAGACCAGAGAGAGAGTTCTAACCCGGTTTTATTGGCCAGGTATACACGCTGCAATAGAGAGGTATTGCAAATCCTGCCCTGAATGTCAATTAAAGGCACCGCACAAAGGTTTCCGCAGCCCACTGGTACCCCTTCCTGTTATCGAGGTCCCTTTTGAACGAATTGCAATGGACCTGATAGGGCCTCTGCTTAAGTCGGCTAGGGGACATCAATACATCTTAGTTGTTGTTGATTATGCCACGCGTTATCCTGAGGCAGTTCCCCTACGGAATGCCTCCTCTAAGAGTATTGCAAGGGAGTTAATGATGATGTTCAGCAGGACGGGTATACCAAAAGAGGTTCTCACAGACCAGGGAACTCCTTTTATGTCCAGGATTATGACCGAGCTATGTAAGCTGCTCAAAATTAAACAGCTAAAAACCTCAGTATACCATCCTCAAACGGACGGACTGGTAGAGAGGTTTAATAAAACATTAAAGGCCATGCTACGCAAAGTGGTAGACAAAGACGGTAAGAACTGAGATTATCTCTTACCGTATCTTATGTTTTCTATTAGAGAAGTCCCGCAATCTTCCACTGGGTTTTCACCCTTCGAATTATTATATGGCAGGCACCCCAGAGGTATTTTAGATGTTGCCAAGGAAACATGGGAACAAGAGCATACCCCTCACCGTAGTGTTATAGAACATGTAGCTCAAATGCAGGAGCGTATGGAAGCTATAATGCCCATAGTGAAGGAGAACATGAAAAAAGCCCAGAGGGCCCAACAAGTCAGTTATAACAGGAATGCAAGGCTTCGGATCTTCAAACCGGGGGACCGGGTATTGCTTCTGATCCCTACAGTTGAAAGCAAGTTCCTAGCCAGCTGGCAAGGGCCATATGAAATTATTGAGCGTGTCAGTGAGGTTAATTATAAAGTAAGACAGCCGGGTAGGAGGAAGGCAGAACAGATCTACCATGTGAATTTATTGAAGCCATGGATAGAGCGAGAGGTCTTCACCATGACCAAAGGGCAACCCACTCACGCTTGTGGGAAAGAACCTGAGGTGTACATTGCTGACACTCTTGCTTCTCATCAGAAACAGGAAGTCAGAGAGTTTGTGTTAAAAAATAGAGATGTGTTTTCCCCAGTACCAGGAAAAACACACATAATAAAACATGATATTATCACCGAACCCGGAAAGAAAATCAATCTGAAGCCATACAGAATACCCGAGGCTAGACGTGAAGCGGTTAGTGCAGAGGTAAAAAAGATGCTAAAACTAGGGGTGATTGAAGTGTCACAAAGCGAGTGGAGTAACCCGATTGTGTTGGTGCCGAAACCAAATGGAGAGATACGCTTCTGTAATGACTTCCGTAAATTAAACAATATCTCCAAGTTTGATGCCTATCCTATGCCTCGGGTGGATGAGCTTATAGAGAGGTTTGGTAAAGCCAGGTATCTGAGTACATTGGACTTGACCAAAGGATATTGGCAGGTTCCCTTAACAGAGAGAGCAAAGGAAAAGACCGCTTTTTCTACCCCTGAGGGGTTGTTCCAATACAATGTGTTACCGTTCGGTTTGCATGGTGCCCCAGCCACCTTCCAGCGTATGATGGATAGGATACTTAGGCCCCATAGAGAGTATGCAGCTGCCTATCTGGACGATGTAGTGATTCACAGTGCGGACTGGGAAACACATCTGATGAAAGCTCAGGCGGTAGTGGATAGTATACGGGCTGCCGGTTTGACTGCCAACCCCGCTAAGTGCTCTTTAGGCTTAGAAGAGGCTAAATATCTGGGTTATACAATAGGGCGGGGGCTCCTTAAACCACAACAGAGCAAGGTAGCAGCCATCTCCAATTGGCCACGTCCGGTAACAAAGAAACAAGTAAGGGCATTCTTGGGCTTAACTGGCTATTATCGCAGGTTCATCCCTGACTTTGCCACCATTACTGCCCCGTTGACGGAGCTCACAAAAGCTAAAGGCCCGGTTATGGTTAAGTGGACCCCAGAAGCAGAACATGCCTTTCGGGTCTTGAAAGAGGCCTTGTGTTCTGACCCCGTATTGGTAGCTCCGGATTTTTCTAAGCGTCGGATGTTGGCCTGGGCGCGGTTCTTTCTCAAGCACACGATGGAGAGGAACATCCAGTCATGTATCTAAGTCGGAAGTTAAATCCTCATGAACAGAGGTACTCGGTGGTTGAGAAAGAATGCCTGGCTATTAAATGGGCACTAGAGTCCTTAAGGTATTATCTGTTGGGTCGAAGGTTTACACTGATTACCGACCATGCACCTTTAACCTGGATGAGGCAGAACAAGGAAAAGAATGCCAGGGTTACCAGGTGGTTCCTTAGTCTCCAGCCATTCCAGTTTGCTATGGTTCACAGGGCTGGTACTGCCCAGGGTAATGTGGATGGCCTCTCCCGAGTTCACTGTTTGTGGTCCAAGGCCGCTCGCCCCGATGGGTCTGAGCTGGGGGGGAGGATATGTAACAAGGTGCGGGGTGTTGTCGTGGAAGGGGTATACATTCCCCCTCGATTTTGCAGGGTTTTATACGACATATAGGGCAGGCTGGTGCTCCACCCCGCAGTTTACATGCACCTGGACTGACACGGGTTCCAGGCCGGGAGTTTAAGCTGACTCCAATGCACTGGTCAGCTGCAAGTAATTAGCTGCACTGACTGCATTATAACCTCACCTGTTGGACAGAGAGAGGAGAGAGTTTGTTTGGAAGCAGCAGAGCTTGCTATTCACAAAAGAGACCATCAAAGAGGTTGGTGGGATTATGTTTTGTTTTAGTTTAGACCCTTAATAGTGAGGGAGTTATATGTTAGTAAGTGCTCAGACGAGCTAGGCTTTTGTTTGTAGAGAATTTGTGTTCTATGTTATCCTGTACATATCTTCATACGTGGACTACAAATAAATCGTGGTTGATTATCTAACTGTGATGTGGCGTTAATACCCTAGAGGACCGTGCTGTTTGGTGCCCTGTGTGGGTGCAGGATCACAATATATATATATATAGTGTATATGTACCGTTTTATAAATGGCCCCTCCTTTGGTCCCTGGCCCCCATGTGCCCCCCCTAAATATGAAAGCTGGAGACGCCACTGAAAAGCAAGAACACCCTGAGAACACTAACATGGACTCGTTGAACGGGCAAGGAAACCTAGGACCAGGAAGTTTAAATAGAACCAATGGCGGGAGAGCAGGTAAGATGACGTCATCGCGACCGGCGCAATAATAGCGTCGTCACGATGGCAACCGCAAAGAGCCACACAGGCAGGGGCGGTAATGCAAACAGCCTCCGTGGACATGCGGCGGCGATCGAGTGTTCATGCTCGCGGCGGCTCAACCACAAAGTCCTCTCTGCCTGTGTTGCCACCGCGAGCGACGCGGAAGTGCCACACAGGCAGAAGAGGTACTAGTCGGGTGCCGCGAGCATGTAGCGGCGGATCGTCTCTCCGATCGCTGCTGATATGCTGCGGCAGCCTGATCAGAGCTGTCAGTGGCTGGGAGGCGTGCCTGCACGATGCGCACGCCCCCTCCTGTGCGTGTCGGACGCATGCCAGTACGCGAGGGGGACGTGCGCGAGGAACGCCGTGGGACCCCGGCCGGACAGGTAGGTGTAACAATTCCAAAATTCCATAATACTTTTTAATGTAATAGGGAGAGATTTTGCGACACTAATTGACCTGTCATGTTGCGGCCATAGTAAACATTCTCGATTTGTCATCCCCATTAATTCTTACTCTATATAAAACCATGCTTCATTATGGCTGAGTTTATATTGTAATTTTTCGAATATGAGTTAACATACTAGCTTGTACATATCTCCCCAAACAAGGTACATTGAACCCACCTTTTCTCTTACTTGCATATAAAATTTTCTTTGAAATCCTAGGTTTTTTCTCTGCCCATATGAATCTTTCAATATTTCTTTGGAATATTTATATCCGTGACCAGGCCCGGACTGGGACAAAAAATAGGCCCGGGCATTTAAACCTGAGCAGACCATTTGTATTTATTTATTTATTGTTAAAGCCCACCCTTCATGTACCATCTTTGCATTTACTCATTCACACAAATCATTAACACATTCATTAATGCAGTCTCACAAATCATTCAAGCAATTCATCCTCACATGAATTCATTAATTCTCATACGCATTCACACTACCCCCTCTCTTCATCTTATCTGCCCCTTCTCACTATGTTCCCCTTTTCACTATGTAACCCCCTTCCCACTTCTCAATATGTACCGCCTCTATCTATCCCCTCTCCCCCTTTATCACTATCTGCCCCCCTCTGCCCCTTCTCAGTGCACCCCCCCCTACTTACCTTGTTGCCAGAGCAAGCAGCAACTGCGGCCGGGCCCGCGGCAGGGCCTCTACGGCCATATTAACGCAGAGCCCCTTAAGCCCGCCGCAACTGCGACCGGGTCCGCCACTCTAAGGGGCCGGGAAGCCCCCACCAGGGCCGGCCTTAGGGGTTTCCAGCCGCACAGGTCTTAAATTAAAACATCAGAGGGGTTTTCAACTTTATTTAACATCCTCCATGGCCGATGGCCAGTCCCGGCCTGTCCGTGACATCGGGAGTCTTATTGGTATCATCCTAAGTAGATATAACCACTTAGGGATTATATAAGATTTAACCATATTCATTATCCCTAGCCAGGATACAAATAAACCTTTCCATTCCGATATATTCTTTAACAAATAATCATGTAGCCTACTATAATTATTCTCGATAATATAATAAATCTTAATTGGGATTATAATTGCTAAATATTCTATTTTGTTAATTTCCCAAATAAAATCATATTCTTCCTCCAATTGCATTCTCACTATTTCAGGAATTTCTACCAAAACCGCTTGAGTCTTTTTGGTGTTTAATTTATAGTTAGAGCAATTACTAAAAATTAATATTTCACCTATCAATGCATTTAATGATTTTATTGGGTCATAAAGGGAAATCATAACGTCATCCGCATAGAGGCTAATTTTATTTTCCAGGTCCCCTATCTTAATCCCCTTGATTTCTCCATTGTTCCTCATCCTAGACGCGAATGGCTCTATGGTGAGAACGTATAGTAATAGTTCCGTTGTGAATACTAAACCAATGTGAAGCAAATCCCTGGCCTATCACTTTAGCCGTTGGCCTAGTATATATGGACATAACTGAATCTATAAAACCTTCGCCAAAACCAAAACTATGTAGAGTCTCCTCCATAAAACTCCAACTTACCCTATCAAAAGCCTTTTCTGCGTCTAGGGCCAGGAACACTGAAGGAACTTTATCTACAGATACAAATTCAACCAGATCAATAATTTTACGTGCATTATCGTTTGCTTTTATATACACCGTATTGGCCCGAATATGGGCCGCACTTTTTCCCCCACTTTAAGTCTTTAAAGTGGGGGTGCGGCCTATATTCGGGGTCTAGCTCCCGACACCCTGGGACATGCATTCCCGGGTGCCAGACAGGCATCCGTGTTAGGATGCAGCGGTGCAGGGGACCTGTATCCTACTCTCCGATACGCTCAGACAGCCTCTTATCTTATCAGCCTCTTATCTAAGCGCGTCGCGCAGACGTTCACCGGCAGCGGCGATGCGAGCATAAACAACCTCCGCTGCCGGCACATCTGCAGGATGTGCTTTAACAATCTCCCTTGCCGGGAATTCCTACGGGGGAAAGCACATTTTTAACCCACGGCCCCGCAAGACCCCGTGGATTCTGCACCGGTAAGTCTGGTGGGACAGAGTGGCAGCATATCTCGGGGGGGCAGAAATTTTTTTCTTTAAAAAAGCACCTAACTTTTAGGGTGCGGCCTATATTCGGGTGCGGCCTATATCCGAGCCAATACGGTTTTAACTGGGGGATTACCCTTTTCAGACGTTCAGCAAGAATGGCTAAATATATCTTCATATCAGTATTGATAAGAGATATTGGTCTAACATTAGCCATTATTGTACTGTCTTTCCCTGGTTTTAGTATAGGAAGAATAGTTGCTTCTAGCATACCATATGGAAAGCACTTAGTTAATTTTGTGTGTTAGTTAAATGGGGCAATATTTGTTTAGTAACCTTTTTATAAAATAGTGCAGTAAATCCGCCCGTCCAGGCGCTTTATTTACTTTTAGTGTTTTTATCGCTCTTTGTACTTCTTCCTCTTTAAATTGCATATATGTCACATACCTGGCTGCCGGTGCTTCTGGGTCCTCGGACCGGCAGCCGCCGAGGAGAAGAGGGAGACCTCCCACCGTGCCGGGGCAACCGCAGCCACCACGGAGAAGAGGGAGACCTCCCACTGTGCCGCAGCAGTTGCAACCACCGCGGAAGAGAGGGAGACCTCCCGCCTCGGCACAGCAGCCTCAGCCGCCGCGGAAGAGGGGGAGACCTCCTGCCTTGCCGCGGCAGCCGCAACCACCACAGAGGAGAGGGAGACCTCCCGCCTCTCCGAGACAGCCTCCGCCGCCGCGAGGAAGGGGAAGACCTCGCGGCTCCACGCGTCGGTCGTCCTCTGCTGGAGCCAGGTCCGGTCCTGCTGCATACACGCGGTCTTCTGCACGCCTTCTGGCGCCTAGTGGCGCCAGCTGGTACTACCGCCCCTTTTAGAAATTTATGATCTCGCCAATCCCAAGATGGCCGCGGACCGGAAGTGACATAACGGCACTTTGAATTTCTGGCGGGAAACCGTTAATTGGTGCCTAAACCTTCACTGCCTATTTAAGGAGCCTCAGAACCTTCCAGCCTTGCCTTCTGATGGTCGTACCTATCTTGGATAGTGTCTATTCCTCAGTAAGCGTTCCTGTGTGATTTCCCGTTACCGACTCGGCTTGTTTCCGTTCCTGCTTCCCTGGCGTTTGACTCTGGCTTCCCTCACGACGATTCTGACTTCTGGCTTCCTGACCTCGGCTTACCTTGCAACGATCCTGACCTTGGCTTGCTCTCCGGCTATTCTGTACTGGACTCTTATGATCTGTCTATGGACTTTGCACACGCTGTTCTACCTGACTACAGGTTCTACCTTACACTGTGCGTGACAATATCTAACAATTCCATCTGATTCTCGGAAATTTTTGGTAATCTCGCATCTAACAGATAGTTCTTGATTGATTCCTTATCTTGATTCTGAGTAGATATATTATACAAAGTTGAATAAAATGAAGCAAATGCCCGTCCTATCTCTTCTGGACTATATAAATGGTTATCTCCGTCTTTAATTTTTAATATTCTAGTTTTTAAATTACATTTTCTTAATTGTTGGGAAAGCATTTTATCTGCTCTATTCCCTACATAAAAAAATGTTTTGCTTCATTTTAATTATATTATAATTTGCTTTAGATATAAGTGCTTCTTGGATTTCTTTTTTGATTTTAATCATCATATTTGAGAGGGATATATCATCAGGAGATACAATAATCTTTTTAAATTATTTAAGGAAATATATAAATCCGATAATTTATTCTTTCTTTTAGATCTTATTTGTGCTGTCTTGTTAATTATTAATCCTCGCATTACACATTTATATGCTTCCCAAACATTACCTAAACTAATATCATTTGTCAAGTTTTCCTGAAAAAATAATTCAGACTGTTGGGAAAGATATTCACATATTTCATTAGATGACAATAAAGTGTCCATTAATCTCCAAGGTCGAGAGGTCAGATTATATTTTTTATTAATTTCTAAACAATCTGAGTCATGGTCCGACCAAGGAATATTTATTATAGTAATATTTTTACATTCTTTTACTGGTTCAGCATTTGTCAATATTAAATGTATCCTTGAGAAACCATTGTGTCTATGAGAGTAAAAAGTAAAATCTATATCGTCTGGTCTTATAGTTCTCCATATACCATATAATCGAAATTTTCCTAAGGTATCTCTAAATGCTTTCGAGAGCACAACTTGTTTATGATAGCTACTGGATTTTGGATCTACTTCACAGTCTATGACACAGTTGAAGTCACCCAAACATATAAAGGTTCCTTGTATGTAGTTTTGTATCTTATGAATGGTGCTATTTAGAAAATGAATCTGTTTTGAATTTGGGGCATAAATATTTAATATCGAGAATAGTCTATCATCTAGCTTACATACTATGAAAGCATATCTGGCCCATGTATCTTTCTGTTTATAAAGTATCTCAGTCTTAATATTGTTAGAAGCTATTATAGCGACCCCTCTTTTCTTATTTGTTGTAAGGAAGAATATTCTAATATTTTATATCTTTTATTATTTAATCTATATATGTGCAATTCGGAAAAAAACACTTGAAATCTCCGATATCATAGTACATCCATATACTAACGGGGAACGACGTGAGAGGTATAAATAAATAAAAATAATAACAAATAAAACATTTGGTGTAAATGTTACTTAGAAGTTATTATTTCTACCTCCAGTTAATTTTCCACCAGTGTTTAAATAGTGTCATATACACCCATATCAAATAGTTGTTATATTTATTTAACTGAAGATTTAATATTTCCTTATCTAATTTTAACCTATATTTAGGTAATACCATCTGTTAATTCTAATGAGATGGATTAAATTCATTTTCATTTATCACCAAATGTATTTTTACATATATAAATTCAATTACTAAATAATCAATTGTGAAATTGTTTTCTTTTCTCCATATGTATAGATAGTGCCATACTGATTATTTAATTAGGAATTCCTTTGAAATAGTTTGAATAGTGCCATCTGTGGCAAAAAAAAAATTCTAAATAATTATTTTTCTCCATGTGTATAAATTGTGTCATGTACAACCATATTAATTATTTCATTACAAATTCATTTTCCAGTTTCCACCAATAATTAAATAATACCATCAGTGATAAAAAATAAAAAAAAACTTTATAGAGGCCAATTTAAATTCTTGTTTACCAAACCTTATGATTAACTGGAATGCCCAACATATAACTTATATTTCTATTCCTCAGGATCTTAGTTATTTCTTGAAAGCCTCTCCTTTTTTGTCTAGTAGACATTGAGAGATCCTGAAAGAAAATTATATGTTGGAACTTTTCAAGTTTTGGAGCATAAACATTTGAAGCTCTTAATATATTTGGCGCATAAGAAAGGAGCATAAACGAATAATAATGTCTCTTGGTTTTGATTCCGGAATATTTTTAGGCTTTATAGTCCTATGGACTTGTTCTATAATATCTTCTCTTTCAGCTTCAAGTATGCCCATGTCAATAAATAAATCTTTGAAAAATTCTCTGATCATATCTTGTTTTATTTCTTCTGATATTCCTCCTATTCTCAAGTTTTCCTATGTCTTCTATCTTCGTTGTCATTTAATTTTTGTTCCAGAGTACATATCATGTTCTCCTTCCTGATAAGATCCTCCTTTATAGAATTTATCTCATATTCTAAATGTTCGTATTTTTGCTCATACATTTTTATACCCTTTTCCAATTTTTTAAATTCGGCTTTCCATTCATTATTTAGCTTCATTAGCTCTGTTTTAAATAAATTGAGCTGAGTTTCCATGCAGTGTTGCAAGTATTCCTTGGTAATCAATCGTGATGTTTGTGTGCTTGGACTGAGAGATTGCCTGTCTGGATTGTCTATAGTAATATAATGATTCCTCTGTTTTTCAGAGGCCTGTGGGGAAAAAAATGTGTTGATCCTTTTTTTCTTTTCTTTGGTCAATGTCCTTCTTTTCTCTTTTTTTTTTTTATATCTAGCGTCTTCTTTTTTTGATGCCATTTTAACGCGATTTTGCAGGCAATTCAAATATATTCGTTTTAATACGTTTTTCATTTAAATATAAATAATACTATATCAAAAACTGCTGTTTAGTTTCAAAGACTTCAGGTTTCACTTATCACTTTCCCCGTTGATTCAGAAAAAATCCAGATAGTTCAGTTATAAATGGATTATGCATTAAACTATTAGTAAAAGCTTCATATTTAATGAGGGTTACTCACTGGGGTCTCGTTTCTGTCTTTCTTCAGCAGATCTCTGTGTTAGGTTGTTATTGTACAGGGTATATGAACTATTAAGCAGTTGCTTGTTTCTGGATAATTCTCACACACGGTCTGCATCCGCCTTACATACCACATCACACCAGAATTTTCTATCTCAGTGTTTCTCGGCGTATCTCCTCCCAGGCTCATCCTCAATCTCTAATCCTGCTCCACGCGTGGTCAGACATCAACGTGGTCTGTCATCAATCAGGAGCTTCACAGCTTATTCCTTATCGCTCCAAGTTGTCTATTTTTTAAGGTCTTTTTTCATTGCTACAATCAGCATCAGTCAGAATACGGAGTTATGTTGCCGCCATGATCGGAAAGCCACATGGACGCCTACACCATCTCGCTCGTTCCTCTAATGCACCTCCTCCTGTGTGCGTATCACGTCATCACACTCCAAGGCCTCTACGAAAATCTTGTACAAATTCTGCGATCTAAAAACTTTGAAAGGAAACGAAAAAGGCCTGAAAGCACGCTAATTAGTGTCAGTGTATTGAAATATTTTTGTGGTTACAAGGGATACATTGTTGCAGTTTGTATTATAAATTTGTGTCTCTTCTCTTGCTCACTGTAAGGGGCTTGCATTTTCTAAGTGACTTGCTTTCTGTAAGTGACCAGTTTGTGCACCACAGCAGCGGCAGAGAAGTGGTATTATAAGTATACCAACAGTGGGTTTGTATCTCAACCAGCAACAAGAGGGTTGAAGGGTTTGTGGTAAAAAAACAAAAAAAAACAAACAAAAAAAAAAAACTGTGTGTTTTGCATTAACTGTTTGGTTTTTTTTCTCTCCCATTTTCTATAGTGTAATTAGTTAAGGGTGGGGTTTATAATCAATTAACTGTGTTGCTCTGTATATAAGGAAGTGGTTAAACGCACAGAGCTTGCTCACTGTAAGGGGCTTGCATTTTCTAAGTGACTTGCTTTCTGTAAGTGACCAGTTTGTGCACCACAGCAGTTAGTGCAACACAAGAGTGCAAGAGCAAGGAGGGTAAGTGACATAAAGCAATTGTTTAAATTCTGTATTCGCGTCCCTTTATAAAGTATGAGCAAGCATGGAGATTTCACTCAGTGCACATCATGCCATATGTATGCATGCTTGGAACAGCAGTTCCTGGGTCCATATCGCTGTGGTAAGTGTGATCAATTGATCTCTCTGGAAGCTGAGGTTGGTGCTCTGAAGAGGCACATTGAAACACTGAGAGAGATTGACAACCTTGAGAGGAGTCTGTTGCTCACTGAGCAAAGTTTAGATGGGGCCCCTAGCAATGAGGGAGGAGATCAGTCAGAAGGGAGTCAGGCACATAGCTGGGTGACAGTAAGACGTGGTTGGAGTGGGGAAGGGAAGAGGAAGAGGCAAGCCAGCCCAGAGTCTCTCCCTCCCAACAAATTTGCCCTTTTAACCCCTTAAGGACAATGGGCGGTCCCTAAACCCATTGAAAACAATGTATTTTGAGCCCGTACATGTACGGGCTTTGTCAGTAAGGGGTTAAGTGAGCATGTTGGGGAGGCAGACTCAGAGGTAGGCTTCGCGGAAAAAGCTGTTCTCCCTAACAGCCGGGAGAGCAGCTCATCCAATGTGCAGGGGATCCGAAAGGAAGGAAAGCCCAGGCAGGTTGTGGTGGTAGGGGATTCAATAATCAGGAAAACAGACAGGGTAATCTGTAGCTCTGATCGCATGTTGCGGACAGAGTGGATAGATTATTGGGAGGGGCTGGTGAGGATCCAGCTGTCTTGGTGCACATTGGCACCAATGACATAGTAAGAGGAAGATGGAGTGTCCTAAAAGATAATTTTAGGGACTTGGGTAGTAAGATTAAGAAAAGGACCTCCAAGGTAGTATTCTCAGAGATACTACCTGTGCCATGCGCTACACCAGAAAGGCAGCGGGAGATTAGGCAGCTAAATGCATGGCTGAAGTCTTGGTGTAAGAAGGCGGGCTTTGGGTTCTTAGAGCACTGGGCTGATTTTGCTTTGGGGTACAATCTCTATAGTCGTGATGGATTGCACCTAAATGCAAGAGGGTCCAATGTGCTTGGGGAGAGAATGGTTAGACGGTTGGAGGAGATTTTAAACTAGGAATGGGGGGGGAGGGAATAAATACCGGGTTAGACAGTATAGAAAGGGAAGGCGATTTACTTAGTAACCAGGTGGGTGGATCTGGGGGCTTGGTCTATAAAGAAAATAGGGAGAAGCATATATTTTGCCCCCCAAAGCAAGGACAGAAAGCGATTGCAGCATCGGTGTAAAATGACAAGCTAAAGGTCATGTCTACAAATGCTCGCAGTTTAGGGAATAAGATCCATGAACTTGTAACAGTTGTGGCAACTGAGAATGTTGATATAGTGGCTGTTACTGAGACATGGTATAATGCGAAAAATGACTGGGACATATCAATACCGGGGTACTCTTTATATAGAAAAGATAGAAAGGGCAGGAAAGGGGGAGGGGTGGATCTGGGGGCTTGGTCTATACAGATAATAGAGAGAAGCATATATTTTGCCCCCCAAAGCAAGGACAGAAAGCGATTGCAGCATCGGTGTTAAATGACAAGCTAAAGGTCATGTCTACGAATGCTCGCAGCTTAGGGAATAAGATCCATGAACTTGTAACAGTTGTGGCAACTGAGAATGTTGATATAGTGGCTGTTACTGAGACATGGTATAATGAGGAAAATGACTGGGACATATCAATACCAGGGTACTCTTTATATAGAAAAGACAGAAAGGGCAAGAAAGGGGGAGGGGTGGCCCTATATGTGAAAAATAACATAAAATCTAACTTAATACAAGTTGGTGAGGAGAACTCGCATAGGTGTGATTTATAGACCCCCAGGACAAGTAGAACTAGATAATCGACTAATGGAGGAAATAGCTAAAATGACAGTGAAGGGGGATGTTATAATCATGGGTGACTTTAATATCCCTGATGTGAACTGGAAAACGAAAGTAGCTGGTTGTGATATTCTAAACTCCTTACTGGGATTATCTTTAAAACAGGTAGTTGAGGAACCAACTCGTAAGGAGGCCATATTGGATTTAGTGTTCACAAATGGAGATTTGTTAACAGATATTTCTGTAGGTGAAAGTTTGGGATCTAGTGATCATCAGTCTGTGTGGTTTAATATACGAACAGTGACTGAGTCACACCACACAAAAACAAAAGTTTTAGATTTTAGAAACGCTGACTTTTCTAAAATGAGAATATGTATAGAGGAGTCATTATCAGACTGGCACAATTTAAATGGTGTTCAGGAGAAATGGGATTTTGTAAAAGCTGTATTATTGAAAATACAGAAAATTGTATTAGGCTGGTCAGTAAGAGTAAAAAATTAAAGAAACCGCTGTGGTACTCTGCAGAAGTGGCCAAAATTGTGAAAGACAAGAAGTTAGCCTTTAGTAGATGCAAAAATCCCCATAGTGAGGAAAATAGACAGATCTATAAAATTAGGCAGAAAGAGGCAAAGAAAGTTATAAGAACTGCCAAATCACATGCAGAAGAATGAATTGCCCTCTCAGTAAAAATTGGAGATAAAACATTTTTAGATATATAAATGAGAAAAGGAAAGTTAAAGAAGGATTAGTTAGACTAAAAACAAAAGGAATATATGTAGAAGAGGATAAAGGTTTAGCTGACTGCCTCAATGAATATTTCTGTTCAGTTTTTACAGATGAAAACGAGGGAATGGGACCTCAGTTGGGAAAAAAGACTGAATCATTTGAAATATGTGAGTTTATCAAGGAGAAGGTTCTACTTCGAGGGAATGGGACCTCAGTTGGGAAAAAAGACTGAATCATTTGAAATATGTGAGTTTATCGAGGAGGGGGTTCTACTTCAGTTGTCTAAGGTAAAGACAAATAAGTCGATGGGGCCTGATGGGATACACCCCAAGTTATTAAAAGAGCTTTGGGGTGTACTAGCAAAACCATTAACTGATATATTTAACGAATCATTGGTAACGGGAGTTGTCCCTGGGGATTGGAAAGTAGCGAATGTTGTGCCCATTCACAAAAAAGGCAGTAGGGAGGAGTCGGGCAACTACAGGCCAGTTAGTCTTACATCTGTAGTGGGGAAATTAATGGAAACAATGTTAAAGGAAAGGATTGTTGAACATCTGAAGTCACGTGGGTTTTAAGATCAAAAACAACATGGGTTTTCCTCAGGGAGATCTTGCCAAACAAACCTTATTGATTTTTTTTGATTGGGTGACTATAGTAATTGATAAAGGTGGTGCAGTAGACATTGCGTATCTGGATTTCAGTAAGGCCTTTGACACTGTCCCACATAGAAGACTTATAAATAAACTGCAATCTCTGGGTTTAGATCCCAATGTTGTTGAATGGATTAAGGAGTGGCTGAGTGACAGACAACAGAGGGTTATAATGTTATACTGTACCGCTCATCACTCATGTTTCTGCCAGTACTCTAACCTAATGTAGTTACTTATTAACCACCTGACCGTGCCTTATGGTACTGCTGCTTGTTATCTCAATGTATTTGATCTGTATTGTACTATGTCCATTGACCTCTCTTGCCTGTCCGGCTGATCTCACCTTCCTGGTTAATTTGGCTAATTAGTCATGTGCCATTTCTGGGTTGTTTTTTTTTCATCGCACCATTGGGCTGCATTTCTGCCTGTGCCGTAGCCCACTTGCGATTGCTATTCCCGTGTCCACTCTACCGCTACTGGGTTTCTGTTATACTGTACTGCTCATCACTCATGGTTCTGCCAGTACTATAACCTGATGTAGTTACTTGTTTACTGCCTTACCGTACCTTATGGTACTGCTGATTGTTATTTCAATGTATTTGATCTGTATTTTTACTGCATCCATTGACCTCTCTTGCCTGTCCGGCTGATCTCACTTTTCTGTTTACTTGTGCTATTTGGTCACGTACCGTTGACACAACGTGATTCCTCTCTCCACACACGCATTCCTCCTCTCAAACCTTTTCCTGACCCTCTACTAGCCATTCTAGTTGCACCTCCACGTGTTTCTCTATTGCTCTCACTGCTGCTGGGCGATGGTGGATGCCTTCGCTGTAGTTATTTTTACTTCCTACTAAATCCCTGTGGCGTTTTTCCCTTGGGGCTGTGTAGGCCCTGTCACTTTGCGCCCTCTTTTGTAGGGGCTGGGTGATTCATCTCTTGCCTCAGTGTAGCGAGGTTTGTTCTCACCCTTCCCGGCGCACTTAGTGCTTTTTTCCTCCTCTTTCTTCCCTGTCTCCCCTTCTTCCCCCTTCTGTCCTTTTTCTTCTTACTTAATCCCCCCTCTCTCTGTGACCGTTCCTCCTCCTCTCTCCCTTTTTTTTCTCCCCCTTCTCCCCTTGATCCTCGTAACCACTATGCTTCCCCCCGCCCGAGAGAGTGCGCTCACATTTCTTTCCATTAATGCCCGGGGACTGAATATCCCGGAGAAGCGCTCCCACTTGCTCTGTGACCTACGGCAAGAGCGGGTTGATGTGGCCTTTATTCAGGAGACACATTTTCGGGAGGGTTCTGCACCTAGTCTGTCCAACCGTTATTATCCCACGGGTTTCTTTAGCAATGCCTCTGGGTCTAAAACGAAAGGCCTTGCTATCCTGTTATCAAAATTTGTGCCTTTCCGAGAACTGGCCGTGTTGGCGGATCTTGATGGCCGTTTCCTATTTCTCAGATGTCTCATTGCTACCCAGACCTATACCCTCGCTACCTTCTATCTGCCCAACTGTGGCCAACATGTCGCCCTGAGGTCTGCCCTCGGCCTTTGACACCTCCGCTGGCAACTCCCGTTCCCCTACACATGTCTTGCGCAAGGTCTTCTCCCTCCTCTCCCGATTTTGCATCGTTGACTGCTGGAGGGCCCTCCATCCAGCTGACAGGGACTACACATTCTACTCTGCGCCTCATGGCTCCTACTCCTACATCGATTACTTCTTTCTCCTGTACCAACATGCCGCCCTCTTATGCAGAGCCCGCATAGGCTTGACCACATGGTCTGATCACGCCCCTTTGACTATATCCATTGGCTCTCCCCTCCTTTGTTATTCCGAGCGCACTTGGCCCCTCAATGAATCCCTTCTGGCATCTCACTGTATGGGAGGTCCATAAATGTGTTTTGAGGGGGCGCCTTATCAGTCTCTGCTCACAACGTAAAAAAAAGGGGAGGGCCTGTCGTTCTCCTCTCTCTCTGTACCCAAATAGCAGCCGCGGAACGAGCCCATAAAGAGTCTTTATCTGGAGAGCACCTGCAGTGTCTCCTGTTGCTTCGGAAGGACTATCTGGCTTCTCTTCTGAACGCCAGATATCACAGGTCTTACTTACGCAGTAGGTCACTTTTCCATGAGCACGGGGATAAGTTGGGAAAATTTCTAGGCGAGGACTATCCAGCAGTCTCGCCGTCTCACCTATATACCCAAGATCCGTTCCTCGGATGGCGTGGTGCATCTCCTCCATTCGGACATCTCGGCCAGCTTTCTCAAGTATTTCTCTGACCTCTACAACCTTCCCTCCCCTAGAGGGAATCCCCTCTCGGGTTCCACGCATCCTAGACTACCTCTCACGCACCCTGACTCGGCATCTACTGACTGAGGCTGCTACAGGCCTGGAGGTTCCCATTTCTCTCGCGGAATTTTAAATTGCTATCAAATCCTCTCGGTCTGGGAGATGTCCCGGCCCAGATGGGTTCCCCCTGAGATATTATTCAGGATTCCGCGAACAACTTGGCCAGCACTTTGTGGATGCCTTTAATTCCATATTGGATGGTGGCCGGATACACCCACTCTCCACTTTGGCATCCATTACTCTTATACATAAGGAGGGCAAGGATCCAGAGCATTGTGGCAGCTACCGTCCGATCTCCTTGCTTAATGCAGATCTCAAGCTGTTCGCCAAAATCTTAGCGAACAGATTGAAGCCCTTTCTCCCCTCCTTAGTGCACCCTGACCAATCGGGCTTGTCCCTGGCCGAGAGGCCAGAGACTGCACCATCCGCGCCCTCAGCCTAACGCACTTGGCGAGGTCCTCCTCTGTACCCTCGGCCTTCCTCTCCACGGACACGGAGAAGGCGTTCGATCACGTGGATTGGACCTTCCTGTTGACCACCCTCGAGCACATGGGCTTTGGAGCGGGCTACCTCTCTTGGGTCCGCTCGTTGTACTCCACTCCCTCAGCGTGGCTTGGGAAAGATGGGCTCCTGTTGGACTCTTTCCCTATTCATAATGGCACCCGACAGGGCTGCCCCCTGTCTCCGTTATTGTTTGTGCTCTCCCTTGAACCTCTTCTACAGGCTATCCGGATGAATCCTGACATTGCTGGCATACCGGTAGGCAACACTCAACATAATATCATCTCTCGGCCCCGGTTGTCTCTGCCCTCCATCTTGAGGGAACTGGATCTCTATGGTTCCCTATCTAATTTCAAAATTAATATGGCCAAATCTGAAATACTGGGGGTGGATATTCCCGCTGCAGAGAGCACTTAATTCGCGACCGCTTTCCATTCCGATGGTGGGACGCGAAATCTCGGCGTCTGGTTGTCGACGGACTTCTCCCAACTCTTTCCTATAAACTTCCTGCCTATTCTTTCTCTGTTGCGCACTGACCTTACTAGCAGTGGCGGAACTACCGGGGTCGCAGGGGTCATGACTGCAACTGGGCCCTGGAGTTCTGCCAGTCAGGGGGGCCCAAGGGGTGCCGAGCGGTTGCTGAAAACGACCGTTCGGCAACTCTTGGGCCCCCCTGACTGACAGAAATACTCCTCTGCTCCCTGCTGCCGCGCTGCCCAGAGTGCAGTGTTGGGAGCGTGAGGCGTTTGTCTCGGGTGCCGACGCTTCACGCTGAGCGCCGAGACAATCGCCTCACACTCCCAACACAGGAGTTCACGGTATGTGACCTACAAAAGAGGGTAGGGAGGGAGTGGGTAGATCGTGAGAAGGGGGGGTTGGAAGAGGGAGAGCGGTAGATTGTGAGAAGGGGTAGGGAGGAGAGGGTATGATTGTGAGAAGTGGGGTAGGGAGGGAGAGGGTGATGTGAGAAGGGGAAGTAGGGAAGGGAGAGGTAGATTGTGAGAAGGGGGGTTAGGGAGGAGAGGATGATGTGAGAAGGTGGGTTAGGAGGGAGAGGGGAGATCGTGAGAAGGGGGGTAGGGAGGGAGATGGTAGATAGTGAGAAAGGGATAGACGGGTTGGGGGTGGGGTGGGCCCTTAACAGATTCTTGCACCAGGGCCACGAGGTTTCTAGTTATGCCCCTGCTTACTAGATGGTCTCGGCTCACTCTCTCCTGGGTAGGAAGGATTAACTTGATCAAAATGAACGCTATGCCTTGGCTCCTTTACTTGTTTCAGACCCTTCCCATACCACCTTCCCTTTTCTCTATGCTTCGCACTCTCTTCCTTCGGTTCATTTGGGGCCGTGGCTCCCCACAGATTAAATATAGTGTGCTCGTCCTGCTGAAGGAGAAGGGTGGCCTGACTCTGCCCTGCCCCCGCAAATACTATCGGGCCTGTCACCTTCTGCGTGTGCTTGAATGGCCCTGTGAGGTGCGGCGTAAACTATGGGTGGGAGCTGAGAGTGCTACACTTATTGTTCCAACGAGTTTGAGTGGCTTGAAGCCATTGGCGGACCTGGTGGTTGCTGATCCGCCGGCCCCTCTTGATAGGTTCCGCTATGCCCAACTGGGCAACTTCTTTCAGACTTTGGTCCGTAAGCACAAGATTTTCCCGGGACCTTACCGTCTTCAAGAATCTTTGCATCCGGGACGAGATCCCGGCTCACTGTGTGTCCTGGCTTTACGGACTTCTTCTGCCCGTTATTTACCCCGCTACCCCACCCCATGTAGGGAGATGGGAGGGCTTATTGAATCTGACCCTTACGGAGGAGCAATGGCGTAAGATATCGATCCTCACTCACCATTGCTCTATCAATAACAGGGACCAGGAGATGTCCTATAAGCTCTTAGCCGTTTGGTACCGTCCTCCAACCACATTATCCCAATACAATACGAGATGAATGCTGGAGGTGTGGGGCTTCCCCGTACTCGATCCTTCACTTATGGTGGTCTTGCCCTCGGATGCTCTCTTTTTGGACTACTGTCCATTCAACTGCTCAAGCTCTTACTGACAAACGACTACCGTTCACCCCTGAGTTCTTCCTATTGCTGCATATGCCCTATCCCAGGGGTGTCCAAGTTTTTTCTGCAGTGGGCCACGTCATCAGAATTGTATACGTGCGCGGTCCACACTCATTTTTCACTGTGACAAAAAATATGGCCTTTAATAAAATATGCAGATTAAAATAAAGTAAAATGACACAAAACATTTACTCTTCCTCTCACTGATTTC